>JBBPRG010000015.1:0-43320 GCA_038092895.1 Chalciporus pseudorubinellus | reverse complement strand
CTGGGACATGCCTGACTTGTGAGACGCAGGTTGAAGAACGCGAGGGAATCAATCCGCGCCTTCACACATGGTTATAAAGGTCCGCCTAGATATGATTAACATCATACTAGTATTGTAATAGATGTAGCCGAACTTCGGCACAAACTTTGTTTACAGATATTTCTTTCCATGTCAAGCATGAATTTTCCACGGCGAATGTTTTTGTCCCTTACTGATCTGCAAAGCAACACTAACGTCATCGATTGAGACACTCTGACGCCCCATTTGAGGACTGTGATTGGTGGATTTATCCATTCGAACTTTTGGCGAGCCTTTAGCCCGGGTAATTGATCTTTTGGGCTCGACTACGTCTTCTAGATGCAAACTTAGTAATTCGTCCGTTCAGTGCTTATTCATAGATATCCGCGTATACTTATCCGCTTACTCAAAGATGGTGACATCACATCCGGCCACATTCAACTGCACAACTTGAACGGCTAGAGCACAGCGCGCTCAAATGCTACATCTCATGCAGTCTACAAATGGACACACATAACCGGCGACGGCGCATTAGACGGTTTTCTGAAAACCCGGATTCTGGATTTGTAGCCCACGACACTGACACGCTGAGTGTGATATCTATTGTGTCACCTTGTGTAAACTTCTTTCAACTTCCGTAAGGCAGCCTGAAAATGTTTGTCAGGCTTCTCATAAACCCGAGGCCCTGGATCCTACCTGGTAATTACTCATCAGGGGTTCTAGCTCACCCTGAGTCATCTTCGCCCTCTTCACCCGGTTCAGATGATCATGCTCCTTCAACATCGCCTTAAAATAGCGTGCCTATAATAGATGAGTCTGGGCCCAGATCAGGGGAACAATTGGGTCGTCCACATGCCTCTTGTTCCTCCACTAAGGTCCATGCATCTCCGTCCCGTCCTGCTCGTGCAGTCCGCCCCACACGATGAACGTATTTCCTCATGTCCACTGGTGCATCGTAGCTCACAACGTGAGAAACATGGCTGATATCAATACCTCTGGAGATTAGATCTGAACATATTAGACTGCAGCCACTCGAGTGGTGAGATCAATTTCCTGATGCAATGGGCACGTGGGCTTACACATGGACCTCCTGTGCCTTGAACTTTTCAAGAATCGTTTTTCGTTCACTAGCGGGGAGGTCACTCGAGTATGCACGAGCTATAATGCGGGAGTGATCTGCCGTCCTCAGTTCCTCGAAAAACTCAAGCAAGTGGACGAGGCGTGTTGTAGATTCGGATGATTTCGTGAAAATCAGAGCATTCCGGACATCGCGATTGTGAAGAAGGTGAAGCAACATGAGTGGCTTTTGCGATGGTTCGCAGACAAGCATATGCTCCTAATTTGCTAATCAGCTTCGACATCGTTTGGCAGTTAAAAGCTCTTGCCGTCAGGGTGGCAGGCATGGCAAAACGTTCCGAGACTAGGTGCGCCGGAGCACCATCTAATCCATTTTCAGTTTGACCTTGGACAACGAAATATTTTGGATCTCGGAGGCCAAGAGATGCCAGTTTTCCTGGATCTCGCGTGAGTGTTGCAGAGAACAAGAGCTTTTGGCAGGAAAACTCTCTTCGTTCGCTGACGTCAACATGACCGTACCCAAGCTGTTCGGAATCTAAGAAAGCAGGAGCGACAGAGTCGCAATTTTGTGGAGGATATACATCTTCGAGTGCCGACTGCCACAAGGAGAAATTATTCTCCAAAGGTCGAGGATGGATAGCGGCAAGCACCCGAGCCAACCAATCTTGGAATGACTGCGCAAGAAGGCGGTCTGCTTCATCAATAACCTAGTTGCATCATAATTCAGGTCAGTCTCCGGTAGCGCGTCGACGTGATCGTACCAAAAATCGCAGGTGTTGTAATGAAAAGTTAGGTGTTCCATTAATATGATCGATTAGTCGGCCTGGAGTACATATCAAGATATCTACTTTGCTAGAGCCCCCCTGTAATCTGTAAAGCAGAACGAAATTAAACAAGAGACAGGTCGATTGCAAGGATACAATACCCGGAAGTAGTTTCGGACACAAATTGCGATTGTTCGTGAGCGAATGAATGTTGCCCTGTCGCAGTACCAACCTATCGTAAATGACAGATGAGAAAGGTATCACCAAGTGCTGCAGCATATATTACTTTCAAGCCACGCCCTTTACCAACGGCTTCAAATGTTTCCCTGACCTGGGTGACCAGGTCTCGAGTTGGAAGGACAATCAAAGCGCGAAGCCTGGTAACGATCCTGCTTGATACAGCCTAGTGCAAAACTATTGGACATTCAGCTAGGACTTCGTGATGGCGGAACTCACCTCTAGTATAGGGAGAACATATGCAAGGGTTTTCCCGCTCCCAGTAGGCGCGGAAACGCAGACATCGCGAGGCGGAGAGTAGGGCTCATATAGCAAACGTCCAGATACGGATGGAATGTGACCGATGAGAAAAGGCAGAAGAACAGTCTGTACTGCACATCAGATCATCAGCATTTGGAATTGACATATGTAATGAGCTGCTGACCTGCAAAAAGCTCGTTAATGCCGAGTTCCAGCAGCCGTTTTCGTGTCTTCGGACTGAGACCTGTGATATCGACATCTTCGCCGGGCGAGAGAACCATTGTGGTTGAGGGATCAATGAGCTCTGCGTGAACGAGAGCCTTGTCGATGCCTTGCATGGCAAGCACAGACTTGGATGGTGCATTGGGTAAAGCAGGTAGAGGAAACGATGGTAGAGTGCCTGTTGGCCTCGCGAGAGGCTTTCGAACTTCCTGTTCTCCACCTTCTTCTATTACCTGTGGTTCGTCCACATTTTGTTCTGATCCTTGCACGACCATTCTTCGCTTTTTCTTGGTCGGCTTGGTCGGTTGCTCAGTAGGTATTGAGCTCTCTCCCTCGGCAGCGTCCTCGTTAACGGCTTCTTCTGTAATCTCCGCCTCTTCATCGTCACCCTCTTCGTCCTCTTCAGATTGCGAACCTGCTTGGGCAGACCCGCCAGCTTTCCGAGGGGCTGCAGATTTGCGCGCCTTTCTCCGAAGCTTCTTGCGCTTTAGATATCTGGTTTTGGCCCGTGTCTTCTTGCCTCTCAGTCTCCGTCAAGCAGTTGTGATCATGGGGATGCTTACTTTTGACACTCCAGCGTTGATCACAGGAGCCTCCGCCATGGATGGCTCTGAATTCTCGGAGTGGTCTTTGAATGTCAAGGGTATGGCATGTGTAGATCGCCAACACAAATTCACACGGATGCCTAGCACCGCACGTCCTAGTCTCTGACTAGGAGGTAGGTATTGAACTGGTACTAGTTGTAGCGAAGGTCCCAAGTACAGAGTTTGAAGTGATGGCGAATTCAAGTTCGTGGTCCGTCGACGCTGTTGGCGAGTCGCGTCACGCTCACTTCATCGACGATCGATTACTAGCTGCCTCTGGTCAAACCATGTTCTCCCATGCCGACAGAAAGTCCTCATATAAAGCACCGCCAACGACATTCACCGATAGACTAGTATCACAAGAGGCTCGACGCGAAAAGGTCATTGTGTTCCATCTCACTTGATCCGATTCAGCTGACAGGGGCCACCGTACGTAGGCTCTTGAAGAACAAAAACGGGTGTGTGAGACTGCGTCTAGCTCATCGTCGGCCCTCCTTCTAGTGTGCTCATGGACATTGTGTGAATAGCGGCGAGCCCAGAAATTCGATTCCGCCAGACAACTCGATGCATTCGCGCATCTGAGTCTCGGTGCGTCAGACGACGAGGGTGACGAAGATATCGAGGAAGAACCCCGAGTGATAAGGGAAGGGATAGCCAATTACTCGTCACTTGCAAGCCCATCAGATGCACCCGCTGTTCCTCCTCCACCCAAGACGGGTGATGGTAGTCCCTCGAAGAAGCGTGGCAAGAACAAACGGAAACGAGCAAAGGCCAACTCGAAGGCTAGCAAGTGGGCAAACAGATGCATGTATGCAGAGCTATTGGAGATGAAAGAAGATCATACTCTCTGGGACGAACACTCAAATGACGATGGCCTCCCTTCAGATCTTGAAAGAGGTTGGGTGGCAGTAGCACCTGTCCCAGCTGGAAAGAGATGCCTCGCTATAACCCATCAATCAACTTCAGGGGTCATAGGAATATGTAACACTTTTCACCCATCCCGAGGATTGACGCTGACACTAGCGCTCCCTAGCGCCAAATACTACTCTCAGGTCTCGTCTCCTCGGGAAGATGCTACTGCCCCGTTTCCCATCTTCGCTTCCTCCACTGACGGTGTTGGATTGCATTCTCGATGTCAATTGGAGGACAAATGGGATCTTGCACGTACTGGATGTCATCAAGTGGAAAGGTCAGGATATCGCAGACTGTGAAACCCCCTTCAGGTGATCTCTGATCCTATGTGCGGCGTATAGTCTTGATTGAATTCGCTCGCAGGCTTTGGTGGAGAGATACTCGACTCGCTGAATTACCAAAATTCACTCCCCCGTCAGCTGGTTTCTCATTCACTGTTTCTGCTGATGGTCAACAATCAGTTACACAACCAACTTCCTATAATTTTCCATACCCAACGTCATTCGTCCCCATTCCTTACCATACAGATACCACCCTTCCGACACTACTCTCCTATGTCATACCTGTCGCCCGTTCAACACGCGAGATATTCGTCGATATTCCTACATCAGCACCAATCCAGTTTCAGGCCTTGGAAACGGAGATGACGATCGATACAGGGGTTGACCACACTGGTTTGACATCCGTCCCAGCGCATGTAACATCAGATGGGCTTTTGCTCTATGTTGCCCAGGCAAGCTACGAGGAGGGTACAAGCCCACTGAGCTGTTGGATTCCCATGAAGCCAGTCACAGCACGTGGCGATCATATTGAAACCGTTACTATACCACCGGACAGTGGCGGTCCATTGGATATGTTCCAGCGGTGCGTCCGTTCCGAAGTCATTTGACCTCGAACTGATAGGTGCATCCTCCTAGACTCGTGCATCGCCATCTGAGCAGCACACAACACAGCGGCAGTGTGAATCCTGACGGCATGGACATGTAGTCGCCAGGCATACAATGATCGCTCGACATTGGGACCCTGCACACCAGAGAATGATTCTGACATTCATATGCATGTCCCTACGGAATTCCAAGACTGCAATCACGTCCCCTGGACGCCCTAAACTACATTATTCGCAATTGTACTAGGTACTACTAGATACCAGGATGTAAAGCATGGAGAGTAACCAATGATCGTCCAAGCGAAGAAACGGAAATAATCAACGACCAATATGATAACCGTACCCATAACCCGAACCAGCTTAATCGGTGGCAAGAAGTTTCTTCAGATAGTCCACAGCTGCCTGCCGCACCGAGGCATCAACAATAGGATTGCTCATCAATTCCATTGCAAGTTGAGCGCGTTGCTTTATCCCGGACTCCTTATTATTCTCCCGGTCCATTTGTTCCCGCTCGAATCGTCTACGCTCCATCTCCTGACGCGCTGAGCTTTCCTTTTCCTCTCGTTCCTCGCGTCGGCGTAGGAGGTCGATTTTCATTTTGTTATGCTGAACCTGAGCTTGAAGGAGCTGCAGGCAAGCTGCCATCAAGGTTTGCGGAACAGAAAAATTAATATGAGTTTGTTCTGGCAGAGGCGATGGAGGATTTGGACCTGGAACCATCGGTCGACTGGGCGAACTCAACGGTCCCACGTTCATGGAGGGGTGATCCAGACCAATGGAGTGTTGGGTATTCAAGGGTTGAGAATAGGGAGGTGTATGGGTATGTTGCGGTATTGCAGGCTGTGGGGGCTCCGAGATGTCCAGCGAATTATCCTCGTCCTCGACTTCATCAGCGATACCCCCTCCAGAACCTCCAGATGCACCATTTACGTGGTTCCGAGTGGAGGGGCGGGTGGTCACTGGGTCACCATGCCATCTGTGTAAATGCATGTAGATTGACGAAGGGCGGGGATAAACTCTCGCCTACCTCCGGTAGAATAGATTATACCACCCAATTCGATGCCAGTGATCAATGGTTCTAGCATTAAGATTGCCAACATCGCAACCACCCTTCCGGGCCAACTGGATGCGGCGCTCGTATTCTCGTAGTCTATCCCCTTCATTGATCAAGGTGATAGGTCCAGATTGAGCATGAAATGTCTCGAAAGCGTAAATCTGCTTGAACAGATTGAAATTACGCTCGTAACAACCCTTGAGGGCTTGGTATGTTTTCTTCCCTGCGAAAACTTCCAGAGCGCACTGGGTACAGGCATTAACACGTGACCGGCACTCCGACATTCATTCATTCATACCTCCCGGAAACACGAGTTCTTGGTGGAACGGAGGGAATTCCAATGGTCATCTTCACCCTGGCCCATAAGCCACGTGAACAACTTGGTCTTCTCTTCCTCTGTCCAGTGCTTTGAACCGTGAACAGGATCGTTGTCAAAGTCCCCGATATCCTCGCCTTCGCGTCGTCGCTTGGATAGTTGGTTACTCGACAACGAATTGACACTTTCTGTGTGCTTGCGTTTCAGCGTACTCGCAGGGGGACCATCGTTCGTCAGTGGAACGGTGAATTCATGTATGGGAGAGTGCGAAGGACCAGCGACGGGCTGGGAAGGTCGCGCGGTTCCATTTGGATCAAGCATGGTAGGCGGCGAATCTGTTAGCCGGTACCCATCATGAAAGGTCGTGCGAGCGCTGAGAGTAGGGGTGAGATGAGAACCGAGCGCCTGATTAAGGCTCTGTCCAATCAACAAGTGGTGAGCCTGTCTGCGTGGAAGACACGTAACATAAACTTACTGAGACGTTGCTGACACCGGCTTGCAAACTAGGATCACGTTGAAGGTGACCAAAGGACATGCCTGGGTCACTGTGCGATGGGGATGCAGTAAGACATGGCTCGGATGGTGTCGTTGGCGGGGGGAGAGTCGGACGAGGACGGGAGGTGAGGGATGTACTTACCCATGGGACTGTGAGTTATCCATGGCCGGACTCAGACTGACTCTGCTGTTGAACCACGATGAACCAGACGTGAACCGCTCGGACTTACTGCGGCTCGTTTGGGGCGACGGGCTGTTTGGTTCCAAAGTCACAGACAAACAACCTCGATTAGGACCACGACGCTCTGGTTCGTATGTTATCAGCGAATGAAAATCTCCCACCAACCACCGGTCCAGTACACCCAGCTCCAGGGGAACAAAAAAAAATACACAGCGTAGCCTGCCTAATAGTAGATGCACTAATAATTAGAAGAACCCGTATGGATACATGCCTGCTTCCCTCTGCATCATAGCTCATCATCCGGCTCTCCCTCGGCATCCAAGTCCGAGTCCTCAGTAGGATCTCCAATCTGGACCCCTTCTCCCCTCGCTTGTTCCGGAGAAGTTGGCAGCGTCGTTGCACCTTGCACCTCCTCCGAAATCTTGCTTCGAACCACCCCGTTAGCTCCCTCCGTCACAAATACGGTATCATCGCTGGGAACACTATGTCGGCTGGTCAGTCCAGTAAGGGGGGTGCCCATATCCTCGGACTTGACGTCCGAGTGTTCCTGTGGCATAAAACCATCATGTAAACGGTCTTTTTGCCCCAACTCTTGATATTCCCCAGGCAAGCCAGCATCGCCTTCAGGAGCGGGCGTTCCCGATGGATTTCGGGAAGAAGCTCCAAGGTCACCACGAACACCGTTCTTTGCGTGTCCATTGACAACCTGGCGATGATGCTCAACTGGAGGTTCGACATGATCCTCGTGCTGTATAGTCTTGGAAAGATCCAGGGGGGTACGAAGGTCGTCAGGAATGGGAGAGTCCAGTTTCCTTCGTTTCCGAGGTGATGCTGGTCGAGGAGGTAGTGATTCTCTAGCTGGAAAGGGCGATGATGGAGGAACTACTTCCGAAGGTCGGACTCTAGGAGGCCGGCCACGGCGACGCTTGATTGGTACGGTAGGTGTGGATTCATCAACCTCTGGCGTACCACTATTCGTACCATCTACCAAGGCATTGGCGTTTCCTCCTTGTGTTTCAGAGTCTCCATCAAGGATCGCTTGTGCGGAAGCCGACCGAGTGGACTTCGCAGGAGAGGCAAGGCTAGCATCGTCCCTCATCCTGCTTCGGAGTTGCCGCCTTGGTGTCGTAGTTTGGTCGCGGAGCAGATCATCAAAGAGGTGAGCTGCGGAAATATCTACCACACCGCGCCCGGTGCCTGCTCCTTCGTCTCGCTTGCTGGGTGGACCTTGGGTGGAACTCGAAGACTTGGTCCGATTGCCCATATCCAAGATTGGTGTCCCGGTGTCCATTGGGGTTCTCGGTGTCTCGGGCTGAGCCGTAGAGCCAAAGTCCATAGTCGCCTCAGCCTGAATGAGCTCTACGCCCGCTCTGGTGCGAGATAACACGAACGGAGTCCATTTCAGCTTCTCGGGTTTGAGTCTGAGATATCCCTTCCTCTCCCAAGCTTCCAACCAACGTTCCACCTTGTCCTGATCCCATGAGATCTCATAATGGACGGGAGGGACGAAAGGTGTATTAGACTTGCTTCCTCCCCCGTCAATTTGCTTCTGTGTATTGGTTCTTTGCAGATGTCTCCGGGCGATGCCGTTCTTGCGACCGCGCGGAAATTTAATCGATTGGCCAGGCGACGGACGGACTGGAGTTGGAAAAGCGGCATCCACAGAAATCATGTCCTGTTGCGTGAGGGTGTTGAATATATCCTCGGCGGTCATAGACGTAGCTCGACTGATATCTGTTCGGTGGTAAGCGGGGCGCCTGGCATGAGGGAGAGTCAACTCATGAGTAAGAAAAAAATGGGCTAACCTTCGAGGGTTGGTTTAGGGGGTGCAGATCTGAGGTGCCGCATGATCGCGAGCGTCCAGTAATTCTTGTAGCCAAGCGCACCCAGTCCAGAGAGCGGTTTTTCAGGAGAGCCAACGCGCTGTTCTTTCATAGACAGTAGGTAACCTAAAATATTTCATCATGTCAGGGGATGAATATGAAATGAAGTTTCACAACGTACTGAAATCGATGAGAAAGTTTCCCCAACCTTGTCGCTGCCGTACTGGAAGCGTCATGATACAGCTCACGTTGTACTGTTTCGGTGAACACTTCTCTTTGCTGAAGTACCCCACGAAATGAGCCCCGATGTCATCGACCTCCGTCATCACATAGAAGAGGAAGGGTTCGACGTCATAGAAGAGAGACTTATGGTCCAAAAACATCTTGGAAAGGAGACAAAGATTCTGGCAATATATTTTGTTCTTGCGTCCGTCGACCTCGAATATCGAAATTGACGCGTCGCGATAGATTTCGTCACCCGGCGGGTGGCGAGCTTTGCATTTCATCTGTGATGCCAGTTAATTACGAGTCTGCGAGTTTCGATTCAGGGGTCAACTTACCTGATGTCGGCCAAATGCAAAGCGGCTGCGCATGTATTTCAAACAAAACTCGCATATCCATAGGCGACCGTCTGGTATATTTGCATACTCTTCAGGAAAGGGGGCATCATACCAAGGATGAATATCATAGGGCCCGAAACGGATTGTTCTTATGCGTAATGTCGATTGACCATCAGGGCCAATAGGAGTGCTCGGGGTTTGGGGGAGTGTTCCTGGTGTTTGGGGGAGTAGGCTTGGGGTTGATGGCACCGGAGATACTGTGGGTAGTGAGGGAGGTATGGTAAGCTGGTGGACAGTAGCAGAGCGAAGTGGGCGGGAAGATGGTCCGGCTACCGGCAATTCTGGGTTCTCCGCAGCCGGCGTTGATAAACCTGGAGCTGGATACAATTGCTCCTGGCAAGAAAAGATTAACAGACGAGGTAAAAGTATGTATACCACATACATACCTCGGCAGCCTGCCTGCTCTTCTCAAACCTAGTTCTATCTGAGGTGTCGATACTGCATTTTGATGTGTCTCTCTCCGCCGGTGTCAACAAGTCTTCGAAGATATTGCGTTCAACGTCTTCCTCACGCTCCTTGCCCTTGCCCTTTGGCGGAAGCCGCAGCCGCACTATTAAGGGTGCGGCGGGAGAACGCACCTTGATGCGCATCCGTTTTGCAGGACGAGGTGTCTGAGCTTCGGACACACGTCTGGAAGGTTTCTTCTTGCGCTTAACCGGCTGTTGGCGTTGGGTCGCTGAGGCGTCCACTGTTTCGTCCGAGTCCGAGTCCGAATCGGAGGATTCGGTAGCTGAGTCGTTGACCTGGACATCCGTTTCAGGATCCTCCCCTGACGGCTCTCCACCATTTTCATCCGGATCAGATTCACCCGCTGGATGATCGAGACTGGCGGAAGGAAAGGTATCGGGATGAGCGAGAGTTGCGTCAGGAGGGATGAGTAGTTCGGGCGGCGGACATAGCGGACAGTGCCATTGACCTGGTGGTTCTTCTTCTAGAGGTGGCCGGAGACAATCCATATGCCAACCTATTAAAATTGAATACGTCACCATATGAAGAGTCCGGTGGAACATCAGATATACCTCGGTCACAGAAGTCACAGAACAATATTCTGTCCTGTTAGAGTATGAACTGACAGAAAACACAGACCGAACAGACACTCTTACATCGTCTCCCTTTTCCTGACAAATCTCGCAGGTCTTGCATTCGATGCACTTCCAAGGGTAGGATCTCACGACGTCGGCCACTTTACCGAGCTCCATACAACTTGGGTGCCCTACAGATATATGCTGTAAATGTCTTCAACAGTCCTGACATGACTGGACATACCACTTCGCCCACATTCCTCACAGGAGACCATAACCTCGCGCTCGCCAAGGTTGTTCTTGGAATCATTACCCTGACAAAACCCACATTCCTCTTCACGTCTGGGTCTTCTCTTTCGTTTTTGCGGCTTTGGTACCAGTGGAACTTCTGCTTCCGGGATCGGCAGATAAGCCGCGGGTGGCTGAGGGGCGAACGGATCACCTTGAGGCCCCTGGTGATACCCCAATGGTTCTTGGGAGTAGTGTCTCTGGCACGGAAGGGGGAGTTCGCCTTGGATGATGACGGGGTGTACCTATGGACGGTTTGATGAGCGCCGCACATTCTGTGAGATACCAAGGCTAATTACAAGACGCGACGCGTTTCGTTTGAGGGGAGCGGCGTGTCATACATCTGTAATTGGCACAGCTTACCTGTTGATAATTCTCTGGAAGCACACTCCTTGCACCGGTTATGGCTGGGTCAATGACTGGACCCCCTGCAAGTACAGGATCGATTGGGATATCGTCTACGGTGCTGAAGGGTGTCCCGTGTTCGCTCGCTGTTTCGGGGTCGAAGACTGCATTTGAAGGGAACGGAAGGCCTCGCATGGTTGTTGTGCTCGAGGTCGTACAGAGCGTCGAGCTCGAAGGGGCAGATGGAGCAGTCTGGCGGAGTCGACGGCCACAGCGAGCGACGAGATTTCCGTGACCCTCGCGCGTGACGTGCCAACAGGGAACTCTAGGTCACGTTTCATTACAAAAAATGCACTTTTTTTCGCGGATATCATTCCACTTATGGTGAACTATGTAGCAGGTTTTGCACAAGATTTGTAGCAAAAAAACTCGAGGGTGCTCCTGGCCGGCGAGAATCCCACCTATCCAGCATTTTCTGCAGTGGGTGAGAGGGCTGCGAAAGGATCGTGTTGTTGGGTGGTATCGTGCAGCTTGTCAGATGGGGGACATGCAGCGCAGGTGCTGCTCCAACACTGTGCTGCCGAGCTTCCGTTGGAGAATCGGTGCGAAAAGGCATGATGCCATCAATACCGTCGGTTCTAATATTCTCCCCTCTGGATCAGAAGCTCGTAATACACAACTCATCGCCAGATGGGATGCGTGAGCTCCACCGAGGCTCAGAATGCGGGTGCAGGATCGCATTTAAGCGGGACAAACGTGGACCTAAAAGGAGGGATGTCGTGTATGATGCGAGGGTTCAAGTTGTCTGTCAATCAACGAGGCTTATCGCTTCCGTCAGGCCTTCTGATGCTATGAATGGCTCAGACTGCTGGTTCCAGTCAGTTCTAGTGTGCCTGTATGAGCTGTTTCATAACGTTAACTACTGTACATAATTTTTTCTGTGCGGTGGTCCGTGTGTCGTTTGGGCAAACAAGGGACAACAGAAAGCACTTGATCCTGTGTGGTGCATTCTCAGACTCGAGAGGCCGGACAAGTTCAGTTGGCGTGCTGGCTTTCAATCTCGTTCCCTCTCCGTTTCCTTATTTCTTGTCCCTTGGTCCCGTACCACCATCACAGTAATGCAAGCCGTCGTACATCGCCAACTGCCCCCTCCGCTCCTAGACCAGTATCATCCCCCATCGCTCAACCAACCTCGTCCAAATCCCACAATGATGCCTACTCCCCCAGTCGTCTCCCGCAAGCGCAAGAGAGCCCACCAGTACACAGTCAGCTACAGTGAAGTACAGGAAGTCGACAACGAAGGCAGAGTCCGTGAAGTAATCGTCATAGAAGACACCCCCCCTCCCTCCACCATATCTCCCGCAACCACTCACACTCAAGCCTACTCCGCTTCCTACCAACCTCCCCCTTACTCAGCTCCAATCAGAACCAGAGCTCGCGCCGCCGCAGAGGCCCAGGCTTTGTCTGCGAGTACATCCGTAACGGCTATGGTGGCACCAGCGCCAAAGAAGAGGAAGCGAGACCAAGCTGACGACCCCCGAGGGACCCTTGTAAAGAAAGTCGCCACTGGCCTCCAGCAACAAGCAGCCGCCCCCCCATCCAAGTCGTGGGTCAGTGGCAGCGGCGTTGCCACCACAGATGTACGTAAATACTTGATGCATAATCTCGGTTCAGCCAGGTACCAACGCTGATTCATCATCAGCCATCCAATGGTGTCGTCCCTTGTGATGATAAGGAGGGTCACTACATTATTGTCCCAGACGACATCATCTACAACCGATGTAAGTCGCTTCCCCACACGATCCCACGACACAATCCAACCACCGTTTGTAGATCGCACGGTTCGCCTTCTCGGCCAAGGGACTTTCGGGAAAGTGATAGAAGCGGTTGACATTCAAACACAGAACCGAGTAGCGATCAAGATCATTCGTGCCATTCCAAAGTACCGTGATGCGAGCAAAATCGAAATACGTGTCCTGCAGAAGCTCAAGGAGAAGGACTCTGCCAACATCCAGTTCGTACTTTTGTTGAGCAACATTGCGAAATAAAGTGCTCATTAACTGTCTTTTTTTTTTATAGTAAATGTATACATCTACTTCACTGGTTTGACTATCGAAACCACATCTGCCTAGTCTCGGAGTTACTAGGCATGTGCGTCTACGACTTTTTGAAGGAGAACGAATTTGCACCGTTCCCCCGGAACCACATACAATCTTTCGCCAAGCAATTACTTGGAAGTGTTGCTTGTACGTTTTTCTTCTTTTTACCATCGTGGACATATTTACATGGCACAACGCTAGTTTTGCATGATCTCCACCTGATTCATACAGATCTGAAACCGGAAAACATTTTACTTGTGCACAACGACTACAGGCTTGCCGTTGTACCCGTGCCCGGAAAGGTGAGCAATGGCAATAACTCCCAGACAAGTAGTGTGTAATTGGATTTCCTATTTCAGCGGAATGCTCCACCGCGGACAAAACGGATGCTTCAATCTACGGACATCCGTCTCATAGATTTTGGTTCTGCGACATTCGAGGAAGAGTATCATTCCACAGTCGTTTCGACGCGTCACTATCGAGCGCCAGAAATCATTCTTGGTGCGCTTCTTTTCCCTCTGTGAGACGCATTCCCCCTTGCTTATGCGAGACTCCTGCATAGGTCTGGGTTGGTCATACCCGTGTGATGCATACTCATTGGGATGCATTCTTGTTGAATTTTTCACTGGCGTTGCACTGTACCAGACGCACGATAACCTCGAGCATTTGGCCATGATGGAAGCGGTCATGGGGAAGATGCCCGATCGATTTGCCCGTGCTGGAGCACGCTCAAAGCCCGAATTCTTTAAGGAAGGCCCACGGCTTGACTGGCCAAAACCCAAGGCCTCGCGGCAAAGCAAGAGAGATGTCCGCGCAACCAAGTCAATCATGGTAATTCTTATACGCTTGTCGGGTGCTGTATTCCCAATTCCCTTTGTTTGCAGGACGTTATACCCCCCCACGACCAGATTAACAAACATTTCTTGGACCTTGTGCGGCGATTACTTGCTTTTGATCCCGCACAACGGATAACAGTGCGGGAAGCCCTGCATCATCCGTACTTTTCTGTCAGTGTTCCAGACGAACTGTAGCCCAAATTACCACAGGTTATCTATTTCACTTTGTAGACCACCATTTCCACACAGGCTATTCCGCACCTCATCGTCACCCATCTGCCTGCGGCGCATTCTCATTTCCCTCCTTAATTGTTATTATGGTATTCGGTCGTGGTCATGTACAACGCAATCAGCTCACTCCATCGTCTCATCTTCCTTGCCCTCTTGCCATCTCTGTTTAGCAAGTGCAATGATTGTTCTCTACACCCATCAAGCATTATCTTATGCTATACACACCATTGCACAAGGCAGTGGCTGCCCTATGGTTGTAACACGCTATCTTCATCGCTTCACAAACGTTCGGGTGCGCTGTGGAGACGGAATGTGACATGGCGAATGGCGATGGTAATGTCATTTTATATGTCACTTACTTGGTGGCTGATCGTGCTAGTATCCCTTGGACCAGCACCCTAGTGTTTAACAGAAACCGGGGAAACACATGGCTCATAGAGGTATGCCCGGCAAGGGCATGTCTTACAGTATTCGCAGTAGATCTGCATCTGCTACGATGGCTGGCCACCGCGTCAAAGTCCTTATCTCTGGCTGTAGCAGGGTCCGAGCGAAAACGTCATGTATATAGTTGTGCAAAAGCAAGAAAGGCCGTCTAGAAACCAAATTATCCATCCAGCCAAATTACCAAGGGAAAGGCCTGGGGTGCTAATATATCTAAGTGAATGTCTCTATAGCTTCACGAGGCGCGTCTTCCGCACTTCTTCGAACGCATCCCCGAAATATCTCTTCGTCTCGAAGGACCACTCCATGTTTGCAATCACCCATTGCCCGAGCCCGTCGAAGTAGCGCTCCAGGTCAGCATCAATTTCCTTTCCCCATGACTTGATGTTCTTTCGTTCTGCAAAGTAGGCCTCCATGAGCTTCCTGTACTCTTCCCCAACGAAATTGGCCGCAGTCTGTAGATCGACTCGGAGCTCGTTCATCAATATCGTCAAGATATTGCTCCCTCCGTGACCTTTGTTGTGTTCCATCTTGAACGAGTACACGTCCTATATATGGTCCGGGGATTGGCTCAGCGCGCGAAATTGTAATTTAAGCCAAGGACACGAACGTTGGACCACCAAATCATGTCACCGGCAGCATAATACACCCTCAAGAAATCAGGATCTTCGAATAGCTCGTCAGGCAAGTCGAGGTCGAGCCCAAATGCGACAAAGTCGAAGGAAATATGGTTCGCGCTGTTATTTCGGCGCAAGGCGGGGTACGTGGCCAGATCTAGTATCTCCCCCTTTTCCCGAAGGAGTGCTTCGAAGACGAACGCATCGATATAGTCTTCGATGTGTTGGAGGAAACGCTTCGCAGACTTTGGCCGCAGCTTCTCGTAGAACCGCTTGCGGAAGCTGAAAGAGGCCTTAGCAACGAAGAGAAGGAGCAACGAATACCACTCACTCTTTGGTGAGCTGGGCGAGCGGTGAGTTGTCCTTGAACTCTGGGTCCTTTAAGCAGTTAATGAAGATATCCCCTGTCTTTCTGGCGCCCAACCCGTCCTGATCGTCACTGATTTCGTCAATCATCCAGAGAAGATTGAGACAATCACAACATATCCTAAACCTCCCCTCCGAGGCATACGGGAACGCTCTCGCCGACAGTAACTCGCTGTTAGTCTTGTTGAAGATGTTGCGCTGTCGTTCTGTCAGCGCATCGAAGGCATTGATCCAAGCCTTGGATTGGGCACCTATGGCCTCATAGTCTCCCGGAAAGATGATGCCCTTCTTCAGAGGGCAGACCGAGAACAAATCGGGGAGATAGAACTGGTGTGCGTTCAAGTTGGTAATCTGCATGGCCGCAGGGTGGGCAGAGAGACTTTGGTGATCCCATTCCCGCCCCAGTTCCCCATTTTATTCAAACGGGCCCAAATGAACGTGTCCAATCTGTGTCTAACACGATCAATTTTCTGTGATATCACATCCATAGGTAGGAAAGGGATGCGGGAGGAAATTCCCCGAGGAGCTTCTAAATTCCGTCATACACGTTGGATGTGTATTGCTCCCACAAGCGATGACACACTCTTTCCAAGGCAGGCATGTATCTATTCTATGTCGACCTCCGCGAGCGTCAGGCCCGCGCAAAGATACGATTCTGCTCTTCTTGATCGCTGTTCTCATTGGGGCACAAGGTCCGAGGGGAAGGTAACGTACGTTTCCCAGGACGCTTGCGACGCCGAGCCTGAGCATGAATGGATGCGATATCCAATATCTCTCCAAGTCATCATCCGGGTATACGACCATCTCAACACCAGATCTACACAACACCAGAGAGTCAACGGGTCCAACTCAAACGACTTCGACCCCGTTGTAACTCCGTAGCAGTATTCTTGATCCGTTTTGTGAGAAGGCTAGGTCCCACCCTCAGGAGGTATCCCAAGAAAGTAATGAAGCATGCACATTGTGCGCTGAAGCATCAATCTATGAATTTTTTGTGATGTAATTATTGAATGCCCCGACGCGCCATAAATCGTCGCGGCAGAGTAGGTCGTAATCTGCCTTGCGGACAGCGGGGGATGCAAGTTGATACGTGAACACCCCGCGAGGTAGGTTCGTCGAGTTTCTTTCAGTTGCCAAGCTATGACGAAGGTAAGGTCACTGGAGACGCGTTACCCATATTGCCCATCCACTCAGAGCCGTGCTTCTCGAGGGTTTTTGTCGAGGAGTTTTGTTGAACGGGGCCGCATCCGCATAATAGGGGCGCCGAATAGCATTTGGCTAATAGTAGTTAAGCTCTACCGCAGCCCGTGAGTATTACGGAGGTGACGCAACTGAGAGTAACTTGAAATGTAGACGCCAGGGAACCGCCACGAAATCTGACCACTCCGCATGTGCGTGAGATCCGAACCGCTCATCTCATCATGAAGTCTGTCAGAAAATCATCTCGTTGGCAGATGCCAGTCGACTTCTGGACGACCTGTTCATGCGAAAGATCCGAATGGTATCAATCTTGTTTACTCACGTCGCTCTCTATCGCTATGGAGGTTCTGCATCCTCCGGTTTCAACGCTGAAACAGATTTTGATGAGCCTCCAGAAAAAGCAAGACTACCGGAGCGCCGAAGGTCGGAAATCGATGCCACAGTTATGGAAATGCAATTATTGCTTTCTGTGGTCACTCCCGTAACTGTGGATTCTTTGAATTGCGGCAACCCTGAATCAAAACGTTACGCAGGTATCACGCACCTTCGGGAGATAGTCAAAGGCATGTGGGTATCCCCAAGCTTTGGAACGACACGTGTGAACACGGGTTTCACCGGGGGCAGTCCAGACCAAATGGGAGCTTGTTAAAGTTGTTTCAGTCTACGACCCGTCAATACGTAGCCCGTAACCAATAGGTTGGGTAAGTTTGCATCTCGCGAACTGACGTGCAACTTGAGATTGACCCGAGATACATGTTTGACAGACAATCGTACTCCCGCAAAACCAGCGGCGGCTATAATGGGCTTCTTTGTCAACGAGGAAGAACTTGTGCGAACTGTTCTGGAGCACCTGATACCAGTGCTGGAGAGATAGATGGAGGTACCGATCTTTTGCATCATGCTATGCACCATTGTGTTCCTCCTCCGGGCATTTCTGAAAGAGATAAAAGAAAGGAGGCTATACGCCGAACAGATGAAGCAATTGACACGGGGCGCAGGCAGTGGGAATCGCAGGACGAAGGGAAGATCTACTATCGTTGGGGGTGGAAGTGGCTAGTGGTCTGACAGGCATGTATTTTCACGTGGTTGTAGAACTTGAAGAGCAATCCTATGTCACAGTATCACAGTATCATGGGTGGTTCACATTCCAAATGAATTCGAGAGAATCAATGACAAGCTACCGATGGGTTGGTGACAGTGTCATCGCCCAAGTTTCCGAAGCAAGATCGTCGCGCCAGATACACTCGCTTGAAGATCAGATTTTGATACGAGCAAGGGATTGCACCGGCCCAGTATCGCCAAACTGAAGGAAAGATGAGTATGACATGGGAAGGAAGGGAAGGGACATCTGAATGGGGTAGCCATGGGCGTTGTCTTCTCGGCGCTCACCGACGGAGTTTGAGTTCGATGATCCATGACTTGAGTGTGATGCTTGATGGTAAACGCTGAGGGAGGGCTATGGCAGAAATGAAATGTTAGTTCATTTGACGGATAACGTGGGAGGAGAGACTCCGAAATCCTAGACCGTGGCAGAAACTGGTGCTCAACAAGCTCCAAAAATTTTCCCTTTCTGTGTCACTACCTGCCTCTCGAGTCTCCAGGCTTCTGGGACAAAAAAAAATGACAATTGTTCGGACAGCCACGCTCATACTAGTAGACACTTGCATGGACGCAATCAACAGCCTGGAAGCCTAGCTACCTGGTGAGCAGCGTAGGTACCTAGGCATCATTCAAGTTCGCATTGCGGCAAGACTTCAACGTAGAGTCGCCGACCGAGATTTGAACTCCTGATGAGAAACCGCTCGATCCGGGTGAACTAGGAAGCATGATATTACGCCCGAGCCTTATGCATGCAGGTGAACAAGCCTTGACTTGAGGGGTCCCGACCGTGCTTGTGCAGTGCAGTTTCGGTTGGGATAAAGTACTGTATATAAACTTGGAGGGGACCAGGCTGAGGTATCTACTAGACCAAACAAATAGAACACAAACACTCCATAGTATTCCGATTCTTCACTCACCACTACTTCCGCAATGATGTCCGAGGCCGACAACAGAGCTGAACTGATCAGAGGCATGTCCTTTCCTACGTCTCAGTCAGTCGTCTAACCAAATGCTTTCTGAATGCTATCACACCCGCTGTGACCCGAAAACGAATCAACCTCGGATATAAAACAGCCAAACTCAAGGAACGCGAGGATTTCATTCGCGAGTCGTGGGTCAAGGCCATGGAAGCCCGCCTGGTGCGAGACGAGCTCGTAAAATGTCAACGACACGAAGGCGTTAATTCACTCGAGAACTGCCGGTGGCTGTCGGAAAAGTATGCTCAAATGCTCAAGGATAACAGGGTGCGGTCGAAGTTCATCTCGGTCGGTGTATCCATTGACTTGGTTTTTGTATGGACAGGTGAAGGGGTACAAGCAGATCGATGTTTGAGTGGAAGTGGATCTACGCTATCTTCCATATCCTACCTGTTCATTATTCAACAACATCAGTGGTTATTATAGCTGTCACAACTACAGTGTTCCGTCGGAGAACACCACAGCAATTTATTGCGTCCATCCCACGACAATCGCAGCTACATAAATTATCCGCCTAGATTGAAATGCATTATAGACCAGTGTAGATTGTGGTAACCCTACTTCCTACCCTTACGCCTCTTCCCGTCGGTCCCGCTCGTCTCCCCGCCGCTCACCTCATCTCCGCTGCTAACACCAGCAACCTTCCTGGCCTTTGGTTTCTTGAGATGATGCTCAGGGATCCATTCCTCCTCGTATTTGGCACCGCCGGCAGTAGTCGGGACTGTGCTAGCCAAGGAACTCACTTCTGGGCGAGTCCGCTTAGGCTTCTTGGCCTTGGGAGTGGGGAAGTAAGTCAGGTACACGAAATAGGAAGCCCCGCCCAGGAATGCCAAAACAATCAGATATGTCGAGATGCTGGAAAAGAAATTTCAGCAGAGAGTACTGGGAGACCGGATGAGACTGACAGCTTGTAATCAAACCAAGAGCCTTCGGGTTCAACAATCGTGACAATGGAGTCAAAGGCCGTGACATGGTATTTTTCGGCCTGTGAGCAGGTCAGTCACTTGTAGTGAAGTTCACAGTTTCAGGACATACATCGGCAGTGTGCTCTAGCCAAATGTTGAGACGCAGATCCCCTGGCTGAAATTCGTGTTGGAGAGATTAGGTGACAAAAAATGATGTGCATACCTTGAACCTGGAGATAATGAAGTCATTTTTTGAGAAGACACGAGGAACGCAAGAAAACTTACTCAGAGTGGAAGGCGTAAGGGATTTGCAGCTTAGACCTTTCCAATAGAGGGAGGCCATACGAGAGAGTAGTGATCTAGACAGGGGGTGACTCGGTGTGGGTTTCGAGTGAGTGCCAGGGAAAAGACACATACGTTCTTCAGGAGTGCACCACTCTCGGGATGGTGGAAAGAACCACCGACAGAAGTGAGAGTAACATTCTGGTCGCTCTTGTTTTCGACGAGAAGGAAAATTTTGTTACGTTCACCATTGACGATGTCTACGTGGACACGTTAAAGGGTGATACAGAACGACTCGGGAGTTGACATACGACCGAATGGGTTATCCTCAGGGAATGCTGCCTCAATCACGATTTCGGGATGAGTTGATTCCGAATCGACGATTGCTGAGAGTCACCGGTCTTTGGAGTCAGCATAGAGTGTGCGGGGAACAGAACAAACTGGCGACGTACAAACAGCGACAGCCAGAACCGAGAGAACCAGGAAAGCAAGACTACGCGTGAAGAACGAACGCATTTTCTGCTTTTGAAGTGAATTAAACTTGCTAGAAGAACGCGTCTGTTTTGCCACGTCCTTACTCAGGGCAGGATGGCCAAACACGCATCATCATCACCAAACACACATCATCATCATAAGTCGTAGCGGGTTACGACTAACATTCAAGTTCGACAATCGACTAGTCTATAGCTACTTCTACCACGCAGTACAGGGGCATTTTCGTTGTAAACGTTAGTCTTGAGCGTCGCACTTAGTCCAGCCTGAGGATTGTCGGTGACGGTCGGTCACTTCGTGTACTTCTTGGTACATTGCATGTGTTTTCTATCTCGGAACCGGCACTGTCACATTCGCCTTGCCTTCGCGCCAGACTGACCACTGGCATAGTCACCATACCAAGCTGCTCTCATGAACTCACCCGCCAACATCCCCCTTTCGCTCCCAGCGTCCAACCCTCTCCTCACCCTTACTTACCGTACGTGTTTTCTCCAGTGTCTCCGATGTATCAACTGAGAGCTCTCTCATACCAGCTCAGACTGGGTTATGGATAATCGAGCTTCATAATGGCGAGGACTCTAGACTTACAACGGAATTGATTGATGAGGCATTCCGACCTGCCCTTGATGTCGTCGAGAGACATTGGAACGACAACAGGCGTGCCGCCGTCTCAGGGGATCAGCGAGGAGCCTCCAAGTCGAACGGTGGGGAAGGAGCTCTCATCATTGTAGGCAAACGCGGTCAAGACAAGTTCTTCAGCAATGGTTTCGTATACGAGAAAATAAAAGGGAATCCTGGCTTCTTCACTGGTGTGTACATTCGCACCCTCCCAACAGGCTGATCGAGAGCGTATCCCACGTCTAGATACTGCAAACCCCCTGTATGCGCGTTTGTTGACTTTCCCTAGTCTGTTTCTCTCCCTTGTTGCATAAGAAGATAAATGCTGATTCTTGGGCAGTCCCGACCATTGCGGCCATCAACGGTCATTGCTTTGCGGCTGGCTTTATGCTTGCGTTGGCTTGTGATTACCGCGTTATGACAGACGGGAGCCGAAGAAAGGCATGGTTATGTATGAATGAGGTATGCACCCGATAATGTCGTTTCCTTCCAACTAATATTGGACACTCGAATATCATAATCGTTTCAGATTCACTTTGGCGCACCTTTGCCACTCTCATTCACTGCCATCATTGATGCCAAGGTCTCCGACCCATCGCTACGACGGCGTATAGCACTCGAAGGACACCGCTTTACACCAGCTGAGGCACTCGCAGCAGGAATTGTCGACCGTCTCGCAAGTTGCGGCGGAACGGGTGTCGAACTTGGCACAGAGAATGTGCTGAAGGAGGCAACTAAGCTTGCGAAAGAGCTTTCAGGACTGCCCAAACAGGGGGTATGGGGCGCAATCAAAACCTTCTTGTACAGAGACTGTATAGAGACGGTAAGATTGGATGCGCGTCAACACAATTTGCCGTTGCCCCGGATACCAGCAAAGCTATAGCCCTTGATGGGGTTGATCCTCTTCGGGTGAGTCCGTCGCTCAAGGGATGTTTACTCCACTGATACGCGGACACAATGGATAGATATAGTGTTGCTAGTCACCAGTTCCTTTTTAGCCACTGAACGGATTCTGTTTCCCACTTGCTTTGTGACATCATGCGATATTCAGTTATTGTTTCCAGTGTCGAGCTGCACCTTCACACCGGAAATATCTCGTAAAATGAGAGGCAGACCAGAGTAGCATGAAGCACGCTCCTTCCCAACGGTGTTTCCAGGTGCTTTTCGCTTTTGAACTGCTATTTCAACTATGTCGATAAGGCAACCTGTGAGCATTCTCATGCTGTCTCTCGTTGCCAACCGCATTGAACGCAATTTGATAGGCCACTCCAGCTTACGTAAAACAAATATGTGGTCCCAAAGGTAACCATCCTCTGCCAGTGCCAAGTATATAAGGCAAGACAGCGGAGACTTGTCCCCTCCGTCGTTCCCTGTTACCCATTGCACTATCCAGGCCAGGTGCCGCTTCGATCCTTTGCGATCTCACTCACTTACGGTCGCCAGTCGACTGTATTCCTGTCCTTGATTTCTCCATAGTCGCTAGTCGACTTGCTCTTGTTCATTGATTGCTCTTCGCGTTCTGTATTCTCTGATTCTGATCAATCATGCAACGACTGTCATTTGCCTTTACGCTCCTCTTAGTGTGCCTTCTGAGCTTGAAGGAGGCAGAAGCCATTCCAGCTCATGCAAAGCGTCAACCGCAAAATGATGTTGGGATGATTACCATGCCACTCAAACGTATTCACGTCCCTCGCAGTGCCGATCTCCACCCTCAAGTCGTAAGTTCCCTGCCAGCTCGTCTCATCTTTCCTCCCCGAGTATCGTCTTTCGTGTCACTAAATCCGTGACTTCAGCTTCTCCAACAACACATCAACCGCGGTTCCAAGCGTCTCGCGCGCATGACTGGACGCGAGGAGCCTTCAGAGCATGCTCTTCGTTCTGAGCTGCACAAGAGGCTATACCTCCTCAAGAGCGGGCCTGGCTCACGATCTGACGCAAGTGCTGCAACGCCACAAGGATCCAACTTTAGCAGACGGCGTTTCAGGGCTGGTATGGCAGCCGGTGCCGGCGCTGGTGCTGGTATGATTGGTGCTGGAATGAAACATGGCCCCATGGGCGCCGGTGCGGGCAATGGTACCGTCACCGGCGGCGCGACAGCTGGCAATGGTACTAATGGCGGTGTCCCTCCGATTGATATCCAAGCTGCTGAGGACGGTCGGGTTACCCCCGCCAACCCACCCACTGCTAACAACTCCCTTGGATTGAGCATCGAGTATGTTAAAGCTCTCTCTCGAAGATGAAGAGTGTACTGATTTGATGCTACTCACGATAGAGCCGACGACGTTGGTTACCTCGCTACTGTTCAAATCGGTACACCTCCTCAAAACTTCCAGGTCCTCGTGGATTCGGGTAGTGCCGATTTCTGTAGGTCATTCTCTTCCATGATTGATCACCTCCACTAACACCATGTCTCCAAATCGCAGGGGTCGCTGGCGAGAACTGTCAATCCCAACAAGGAGGTTGCGTGAGTCTAAAGGCGTTCATCACTATCAAGGGAGTGCTAACACGTTTCCAGGGCAACCATACTGCCCTTGGACCGCAAAGCTCCAGCTCCTTTGTTCAAAGCAATCAACAATTCCAGATCACATATGGTTCCGGAGCAGTTCAGGGCCTTCTTTGCCAGGACAGCGTCAAGATCGCTGGTTTAGCGTTGACAAACCACTCCTTCGGTGTTGCAACTGCAGAGTCCATTCAGTTCGCCTCTAACACTACACCTTTTGATGGCCTTATGGGAGTTGCTCAGTCTGTAAGTTTCTCTGACCGTGTCCCAAGGCCCAAGACCCACATTTCTGTACAGAAATTGTCTCAACAGAAAGTCCTCACTCCGGTGGAGTCGCTTGCAGCGAATAAGCTCATTCAGGCCCCCATCATCTCTTTCAAGATTCCGCGACTCTCTGATCAACTCAATGATGGTGAAGTCACGTTCGGCGGGCTTGATGCCACCAAGTTCGTTGCAAACACCCTTGTCACTTTCCCCAATGTAAACACCATTGGATTCTGGGAGGGCGCGATGCATGCCATTACCGTGAACGGTGCCAACACTGGTCTTACCAACCGTACTGCTATCCTCGACACTGGCACCACCCTCATTCTGGCACCCCCTCAGGACGCACAGTTGGTGATGCAGAGCCTTGGTGGTGTTTGTGACAAGCAACAATGCACAATTCCTTGCACCACCAATGCAAGCCTCGCTCTTTCCTTTGGCAATGCATCATTCGCAATTAACCCCAGGGATATTGCCCTCCTTCCCCTCAATCCCAACAACCCCACTGGTGACTGCACTGCTGGAATTCAGCCCCAGCAAATCGGAGCTGCCACGGAGTGGTTGGTAAGTATTTCCTGCCCTCCGCTTCCCGATCGACAGTCACTCATGTATCACTCAGGTCGGAGACGTTTTCCTGAAGAACGCATATTTCTCTACCAATGTGGCTACGAATCAGATTTCGCTCGCGAAGCTTACGACACCTTGATCCCTGCTTTCTTTCTCTAACATGCCTTATTAATTGTTTTGATTGCTTGGTCGATTAAAGTTGGAATGCAAGTGATATGCTTTGCTAAGTTTGTTGCACGATACAAACTTTGAGTTCAAATGAGATTCTCTACATAATCCTCAAGTGTCGATGCTACATGGTCTATGAGGAAATTTTCTGAGTCAGGGTCAAACTACCACTTTTTCCGGAGAAGCTCCTTCGCCATCTCCTCGCTGTCTGCTGACTGGTCCGGAAGCCAAAATGTCTGGACATGATTGAGATCATCTATGTGCGCGAATAAAATAGACACATACCAACTCTGCCCCAGCAGTGACCATCATTGCCAACCGAGGGTTGAAACGTACACATCGCGAAGGACCTGGATGTCCATCCAAGCTAGCCAGAGGCTGGAGACGCAGCGGCGGCACCTTGAGATCGACAGGACCTGTACGCGCAGGCAAATTCTGGACGTCCCAGACGGCAATCCGTCCGTCAAGACTCCCACTTATGATGTACTTGCTATCTGGTGTCCACGAAACCTCCTCTCCGCTGTTACCTCTGACAGGGTCTATACTTTGAGGCGCGTCCATACGTCGGCGTTCGAGTCCGATGCGGCCTTCTAGCTTGGCAAGAAGATGGCCCTCGAAGGCGTCGACGATATAGTGTGCGTCGCCTGAACAGCCGACTAGAAGAAACTTGCCGTTCGAGGAGAAAGTAAGCGACGTGACGTAGATTGGTCGAGGGGGGTAACTGATGAGAGCGAGTGTCGGGTCATCCAGGGTGATGGTCAGGAATGGCGCTTTGTCATAGTTTGCCTGGTCGTATAAAAGGATACGCGAGTAATGGTTGACTGCAACTGCGAAGACGATTCCGGATGCGTCGTATGCGATCACAGGGGGCGCGGGTAGGTTCAGTAGCCCGCGACATGTAGGCACGCGAAGGTCCCAGAGGCGAACCGTCTTGTCCATTGAGCCAGACATGAAACCGTCATCTATTGGGGAGACTTCGAGCGATATGACGCGTTGTTTGTGTCCCTTGAAATACTGCAAATATTTGTTGTCGTGCAGGGAGTGATACCGTATGGTATCGTCTTCTTTCGTAGAGGCATGTACGACAGTGGTGTTCTTGTGAGTGAAACGTGGAAGATCAACCCCGTATTTTTTGGAGTAGAGCGTCTTCAAGTGTCTGTTCCCCAGCCAGGTCAGCGATGGACTACACCTGAGGTAGGAACGAGGACGACTTGCTTGCCCGTCTTACAACTGTATAACCGGAACGTCTCGTCTTCGGACGCTGTAAGGACTTGATCGCCTCTGTCGTCAAAGGTGATGGCTGTGATATGTCGTGGGCCAGCATTCGCTCTCGAACTGCTCCCTGGCGTTGGGGGTGGCGTAGGTTCGACAGCATTCTTGAATATTTTGGCTGGCTTAAACTTTGTCTGCGAGACTAATTAAACGCGCGGCGACCTCGAACAAGGAAGATACACACCATCAACGCATTGGATAGCGGTATCGTGTTCGCGCCATTTGCGGTCGCTGTTGGTGGTGGTGGTGCCATGTCATTGTCACGCTGAGGACGGTGGACGTCGATCAGTCTGTGGCTGAGTTTGAATACCAGCTCTACTTACACCGCAAGCAATGGCCGAGGACGAGACTGCAAAACTATGGAAAGTCAACAGGACGATCCATGAACTCGTCAAGGATAGAGTCCGTCGACTTCATGTACCCATCTCATCGCATAAAATCTCACAGAAATGTTTCCTTGAGCTAGGGATACCAAGTCTCCGACGAGGAGATTAACATGGACCTTGCCACTTTCAGATCACACTATGCGAACAACGGTGGAAGCGTGGAGTATGTGGTCGTTGCAGGCTATGGATTTACACTCGAACTCAGCTGTTTGGCAGCCGAAACCAACTCAATTTCTTCACCAATTCACGAGAAAACCCTGCCGACCAAATATTCATTTTCTTTTCCGATGAAAAAAGTGTTGGTGTCAAAACGATGCGGAAGTGCGTGTCAATGCCGGTCGTGCCGTTCAGTTGTTCATCCTGCTGTTAGGTTGCTCGGTATCCTTGAGGAGAAGTCCATCCAAAGGGGTATTATCATCTTTCCGGGTAACATGACCCCATCAGCGCGAAAAGTGTGTTCGAGGACCATATTCACAAGTTGCTGTTGTCTGATCTGTTTCCGCTTGCTTTCCTCAGGTCATTGCGGCGATGTCTCAACAATACCGGCTTGAGGAGTTTTCCGAAGCTGATCTACTAGTCAATATAACTCATCACACTCTGGTTCCTCGGCATGAGGTCCTCACCCCAGAGCAAAAGAAACGACTACTCGAAAAATAGTGCGTTCTACGCTTTACCAGTAAACTATCTCCTGACTTGGCCATACCCAAGTCGACTAAAGGAAACGCAACTTCCTCGTATCCAATTAGCAGACCCCGTGGCACGGTATTATGGCCTTCGACGTAGTCAAGTAGTCAAAATTACACGTCCCAGCGAGACAAGTGGGCGATACGCAAGTTACCGTATATGTTTTTAGAGAGTTTTGGTGCTCCTAGTGCTTTTCGTCGTTCTCACAGCTGTTTTAACATCAGATTTCATTGTAATGTAGCAAGCGAATGCCGGGTGAATCCATAATACCGCGGTCCCCGGTGAGTGCCTGGTTCGTAGAAGCGAACGATCACTCCCTGTTTCTGGATTTCTGCCATCATTTTGTCTCGAAGTGAACCTTGGCTGCATCTCGACACTCTCGAAAACGGCTGGAAGCAGAACCGTCTTCCCTTGTACCGAAGTACTATGGCGTTACTAACTTGGCTAACCCGTCCTTCAGCTGTCCCTTGGTTCGTAAGTACGCAATACGTGCTCCGAATGATTCCTGACCTTGAGCGGCAGTCACTGACCTCGCCGAGGTCTTGTTCGGTCTTCCATCGCTGCAATTATTTTCCCCGCCAGAGGAAGGTGTAGCAGCACCGCACACACATCTCGATGGTATGTTGCCTTGAGCATCTCTTTCTTTACCGATACAGTGGATATTTCTCAGATTCTTATATCGCATGAAATGCCGTGTCACTGTAATGCTCTTGGCAAGCACAAGCCGCGGAGAGAACAGCGGGTCTACGTTCTTATACTTCCCTGTACGACAAAGAGTTCAGCCCCATGAAATGACCGACAGTCATGTGCGCGTTAACTCCGGCCCCTGGATCTCGATTTCGAGAGCGAATTTCGTGTCGTGTTCTGGTGACGATACTCGTATCACCACCTGTCCACTGACGAGAACACGATAGATTCTCTCGCCATTATTAGGGAGCATAAACCATGCCGCGGACATTGGGTCGTCCGTGATACCACCTCGAGACAATTGCTGGAGGTCACCGTGCCGTTGCTTCCCTCGAGAGGACATCGTTGTATGATCCACAGACTTGCCACAGACCGGATGAGATAGAGCAGACATCGCGTGGTGACCAGGTATCGGTTCACTTTCACCTCATTCACATGTTCGATGGGGTCCGTGATGTCGTATTTGAGGAATATTGTTGCTTGAATCGCTAATTTACATCGTGTCTATCTACTTTCCTAGGTTCAAACGACCCTTCGTTCGCACCTGGTCTCGTTGTGTACATGTCGGCAGTTGAGATCACAGTATGACATCGCACATTTCATACATTTGTATGCCCCCTTGTATCCGCATACAGAGCAGAGCATCCGTGGAGGGAACGGTGGTGGCGGAGCAGATGCAGTCAGATACGAGGGGGTGGTTGAAGGGGGCGGTGAGAGTCCCTAGTGCGGTCGTGATCAAGTCTGGACGGGAGGGGTAGAGTGATACTCACGCTCTCATCGACCAAGGTGGACAGACCTTTGCGATATAGGATGGCCGTGCGTACATTCATGGTGGACTTTTTCTTCTTTGTCTGGGCTGGACCTGGAAATGTGCGTCTGTCGGAGATGACAGTTTGCCTGGCTCGAAACTTTGACTTTTGATTCGAGGACGACTCTGGGTCCGAGTCGGGGTCGTTGAACAACGATGCTGCTGCATAGTTTGTCCGCTGGACGTGTCGGTGTCAGCAATAGATCGGGGAGGACAGGGTGGGCGAACCTCGAGCTCTTCTAGGTGTCTCTTTGTGCGCTTTTCGATTACCTGGAGGGCGAGGGCTGGTTTTGGATGTCTCTCTGCTGTGCAGACTGTGAGCTCGACGTGCTAGACAACGAGCAAGGGTGCTCACTGTGTTCCCTCGTTGGTGGTCGCGGCATAACGAGTGTCACGTGGAATGGCGCGATGCAAGTCAATGAGTCAGTAAGGCGTCAATAATAAAATAATAATAAAATATTGCGATTTGATGGGGCGAGCAGGTTGAGCACACACGATGACCAGAAAACCGCTCGACGTTTCCCTCGCCGGCGAGCTGCCTACCCCAGAGCCAGACTCGCCATACAGACCGCGCCAGCCATACCGATTCTCCACTCTCTGCGCGACGGTAGAGAACCCGGATCAAAAGGACCAGTATGGCGCATCATCCGTGCCAATATACCAGACGGCCACTTTCAAGGGCATCGGAGGAGAGTACGACTACTCTCGCAGCGGGAACCCAACAAGAACACATCTCGGTCCGTCGATTCTGTCCTTGGCTTCATACCCGTACTCACCGTCCCGCAGAACACCACATCGCCAAGATTTCGTCTGCAGCACATGCATTTGCCGTCTCGTCAGGCATGGCTGCACTAGACACGATCCTTCGTCTCCTCAAGCCGTCCGATGCCATCATTGCAGGGGATGACCTCTACGGCGGTACAAACCGTCTGCTTTCCTACCTCGAGACACACCAGGGTATCACTGTATACCACGTTGACACAACTGACCCATCTACCCTCACTCCTCTCCTCCATCCTGACAAGAACATTGCCATGGTTCTCCTCGAGTCTCCCACAAATCCCCTCCTCAAGATCGTCGACCTGGCTGGCATCGCCAAGGACGTCAAGGAGCGCTGCCCTGATGCCCTCGTCGTGGTCGACAACACTATGATGAGTCCCGCACTACAGCGGCCCCTCGAACATGGCTCAGATATCGTCTACGATAGCGCAACAAAGTACCTCTCCGGCCATCACGACCTCATGGCCGGTATCATCACCTGCAACAGGGACGACATCGCAAAGGTAACTCTTCTCCCCCCCGATTTCCGTATATTCTCACTTCCAGTCTTTCAGAAACTCGCGTTTAATATTAACGCAACGGGAAACGCTCTCACCCCCTTCGACTGCTTCCTTCTCCTCCGGGGATCGAAAACTCTCTCACTTCGTCTCGCGCAGCAATCTGAAACTGCATCCCGTGTTGCAAACTACCTCTATGACCTCGGTTTTCCCACCTTTTACCCTGGTCTCCCCGACCATCCAAATCGTGATATCCACGAACGCATCTCCACCGGTTATGGCGCAGTCTTGAGTTTCACCACAGGTGACAAGGACGTCAGTGAGCGCATCGTTGCTGGCACAAGACTGTGGGCTGTCAGTGTCAGCTTCGGCTGTGTCAACTCCTTGATCAGTATGCCTTGCGCGATGTCGTCAGTGTCTCACTTCTGGTTTCAGTGATTTCATGCCAACTAATAACCCCATTAGACACGCCTCCATCCCTGCCGCAACACGTGCGGCGCGTGGTCTTCCAGAGGATCTGATCCGCCTTTGCGTTGGCATTGAAGATTCCATGGATCTTCTCGATGACTTGGAACGCGCACTCATCGATGCAGGCGCCGTCAGGCGAACTGCCAATGGCGTCGAGCGAGTACTTACAACTATCGACCAAGCCGTTGCAAAGTTAGCGTTGAACAGTGAGGCGGTCGAGCTGCAGCCGCACGAAAAGCAATGGGTTGTCTCGTCGCCTGGCAAGGTTATCCTGTTTGGCGAACATGCCGTCGTGTATGGCATCCCTGCCCTAGCAGCTTCTGTATCCCTCCGTTGCTATGCTGTTGCTACCCCGCATCTCGGGACGTCGAGTCGACGAGTTGGGGTGCATTTCATTGATATTGATGTGGGAGAGAAAGAAGGCGGGTTTAGGCATGAGTGGGAGACAGACAGCTTGCCATGGCATGCAGTTCCTGGTAAGTTCCCTTGGTTATATGTTGGAAGCCAAAAATTTTACACCTTCACCTCGATGCCAGCCCCTTCACAAGCCGGGGAAGTCCCTCTTGACTTTGAATTGCTTGAAGAAATATCAAAAACTGCAGTTCCTGACAATCTGGGTGGATACCACGCGCGTCAAGCTAGTCTTGCATTCTTGTACTTGTACATGATCTTTGCCAAGGAAAGTACAACCAAGTGCGTTTTTCAGTCCTGAGCTCGGGAGATACACACCGCTGATGTACCACACCAGACCTTTGTTCACGTTGACTGTCCGGGCAACTCTCCCAGTTGGCGCTGGGCTTGGATCCTCTGCTGCCTTTTCCGTATGCTGCACAACCGCGATCATGTTGATCTCTGGTCGCATCTCTCCCCCTCCTTCGTCCTGTTCCGGTTCCGGTTCAAGCTCATCGTCATCTCAAGAACTGGATCGATTACCCAAGTCTCTTGCGGACAAAGTCAACGTCTACGCCTACCTTTCCGAAAAGATCCTCCACGGCAATCCTAGCGGTGTCGACAACTCGGTTGCCGTCTACGGTGGTGGATTGCTATACACCAAGGCCATTCCGAGTGAAGGAAAGAAGGGTGGGATGGTTTCTATCGAGGGGTGCGTTCCCTTCCATGATGCATTGTCACCACCGAGTAGGCGTTTGTATCCATATTGAGTTCGCCTACTATCTGCCTAGGTTCACCTCCCACCGTTTCTTACTTACGGATACCCGTGTCCCTCGGAACACCAAGGAGCTTGTTGGGAACGTTGGGAAACAAAAGGCAGAGGACCCAGAGAGAGTTGGGAAGGTTTTGAATGATATCCAGACGATTGTCGAGAAGGCTACCGGCGTGCTATCAGGGTCTGAGGGCACGAAGGAGGCATTACCGGTCAGTTGTTTGGCGTGTCGCCGAGTATCTGCCCTCTGAATGTGCTGCGTTCTTTCGCACCCTGTAACAGGAACTCATCGACGAAAACCACAAGCTTCTCGATCAGCTTCAGGTCTCGCACCCATCACTAGAAGCTGTACGACGTATCACTGGATCTGAACCCTATAACCTCGCCACCAAGTTAACGGGTGCGGGAGGTGGAGGATGTGCCGTGACGTTGATACCAGAGGGTCAGCATCGTTCCACATCACAATATGGGCCCAAACTGACTTGGATTTCGTCCAGACTTTGCTACCTCAAGGCTTACCTCCCTTATCGCCTCCCTCCAATCGGAAAAGTTCACGTCCGAAACATTTAGAACATACCTCACCGAAGTAGGCGGATTTGGACTCGGAATACTCTCCTGTCCTACGTCCTCTGCATCCAGCGACCTCGTCACTCCACCAGAGACGCCCGCACAAGAACCAGACACGCTAGAGAAGACGCTCTTGGACAAGTCTGACGTGGAACTCGAGAAATGGCTGGACACCTTGGGCAAGTGGGCGTACGTGTAATATGCTCATCAGCGCGCTGTTCATCCGGCCGCGTGTATCTCAAAACGTCGTGACGGGGGATGTATGCTTCATTTGTGTTTTTCATTGTAATCTAACACGATCAAAATTTGTTAAACCGCGAGGCCTGAAATTGAACCAGTTTAGCTAGATACAGCTGGGTCAAAATCGAGAATACATTCCAAAGAGAACCAAACCAGGATACAAAAAGAAACAAGAATTACGGACTAGAGCGTATGAGGGTCGATTACGTTTACACTAAGTCTCTGAAACCGTGATGGAGAGAGGTGGACATGACATGTACAGTGAGCAGACAGAGTTGGTATGATATAGTACATCAGGGGGTTGTCATGTGGTGCTGATCTCAGGGAGGGAAAGCAACAGGGGTATGGAAAACGAGTCGGGAATCCCGGAAAGAAAATTTTATATGTAGAAACGGGGGTAAGTAAAAGTGTGCATTGTATACCCTGTAAATGCGGGATCAAATCAAAGGGCATGATAAATTTACCAAGGGCGCACTGGGTCAAGTAAGGCCTAGCTTGTGGAACATGTCGTCTAACGTTTTGAAGGCAACGGGCTTGACGAGGCTATACATTGTATGAGTAACTGACAAGGTTTCATGAACCGGTTAAGCGGGCGACGTACTATCCGTCCATCCCAGCCTCAAATGCTTTCCGTTTATCTTCAAGTGAGGACATGCCAGTCAAAGCAAGAATCACGCTCGACTGTTTCGTTGAGCGTGAACGCTCGATCTGGCGGATTTCAACAGTGGCACCAACTCCTGGACGGGAATGAGCATCGTCGCGAGTACGTTGGGGTGGACTCACCGTCAAGGACTGGCATTGATAAATCTAGCAGCACGATACTGAGGCAGCATAAGACAAGGTACCAGCAATGATGGTGACCACTCACTCGAATGGGCCCTCAGCCTGGAAGATCTCGACACCTTGACGACCGTCAACAGCTTCACGATGTTCGAAACCCTTGCAGAAACATTGTAAGCAAACCTCTCCAGACAAAACTTGAAAGGCAGCATACTTTCTTGGAGAGCCATTTGGTACTACGTATCACACAAGCCAGTCAGCGAGCGGATACATGAACATGAACGAGATGACCCACAGCAAGTTACGCAAGATATTGTTGTCTTCCACAACCAATACTTTTCGATGTGGTTGCATCGATTCTACACCACCAGCGCGTGGTCTGAGCAAGTTTCCGCCAGTGGAAACAGCATGCCTCGCATTGTTGATGCTCTGCGCGGTCACTGTCTGCTCACCATTCATCGGTGGGAGGACCTTATCTTTCTCCGTCTCCGGAGACGTAGATACCGTAACGTCACGAAAGCCAGCAGAAAGCGTCGGCGGTGATCCAGGGTCTCGCCATACATCGATGCTCCCCCGTCGGTACTTCTCAACGTTGGGCTCCGCAAAGTCATCTGCAAACACAGTCGAGTGCGAAGAAATACTGTCCTCGGAACTCATGCCAGAGCTCGTGAAACTGGGCATCCGGTGCTGCCGTCGCTGTCTAGCACGAAGGAGCTGCTTCAGGGCAGTACGGAGCCTGAAAGGACCACCGGGTTTGTGCACAATGCGACAAATGCCCCCACTGCTCTCGTAGGCACTACAGATTCCCATCACACGAGGGCTTCCCCGACTGGAAGAAAGAATGATGAACGATCGATGAATCTCCGTCTTCTCCAGAGCAGTGACGATGGGTGAGGGGTCCTCGTTTACAACGACGATCTCACCAAGCTCAGCGCCTTCTCGTTGTAGCGGGAAGCCCCACCACGTGACGAGGTACTTGTGAAGGACGTCGTTAAGAAGTTGGACGCCGTGGCCTCGGTTCTTGAAACCAAGCAATGAGACGACTGGGAGACGCAAATGGTCGCCGACGAAGAACTGGTATTGAACGTTACTCGAGCCCTCTTCAGGTAATTCGGCTTCAAAGACAACTTTGACATCCGTGCCAACGTTTTCCTCGCTGACAACTTCTACTTTGCCTGCGACGCTTGGGGACTGGACAATAGTGTTCACGATCGCAAGTCCCAACCCGGTCCCAGCCTGGAGAGGATTCTCTTGCGAGAATGGATGGAATAGGTGGTTCTGGCGGTGATGGATGAAGGACAAACCATTACTATTTGGATAATGGAAACTTACCTTGAGGAAATTTTGACTAATACCCTTTCCTGTATCACTTACACAGAGCTCTATCTTGAGAGTGTTATGCACGATATCCTCCGGCGCGGTGAGTGGTCGTAGCGACACGTGAATGTAACCATTCTGCGGATAATCAGCGACGAGTACACTCATCGGCAGAATCGACCCACCGATGTGAACTTGAGACTGTTTCCAAACAAGTTCATCAACACCCGACGTATGCCACCTTTGTCACATTTGAGTATCCACCCCTGCACAATGTTATCAGTGAATGGTTGCAAGTTGTGTATGAAAACGACTCACCCCTGATCGACTGTCAATATCTACCACGATCTCGACATTCTGAGAGGACTCTGGAACGGCCATGACACTCGAGGTTCGCTGATTCAGGTTAGGCGCATAGACGCTACCAATCTCCGAGTCGGAACCTTTGGATGAATTGCGTGCACAATAACCTATCCACGATCCGTCAATCGCTTCCTCGACGAGCTGCTCGAGGTCCACCCTAAAGGAAGTGTTAGAGATGTATGTGTACATCAATGTCGGAGACCTACTTGGACCGGGTGATGACGTTATCCACACCACCCGACTTCATATTACCGCTGAGCTTCGTGAAGTCCAGCACGTGGTTCACCGTTTCCACCAACGACGTACCACACGCCTGAACAGTATGCAAGAAGGAGGTTTGACTGTGATTCAAAGATGTATCTGCTAACAGTTCTGCAGCAGCCAATATCTATATAAACTTGGGTCAGATCAAACCCAGCGGAGGAAATGTTTCGTCTTACTCCGTGGAGAGGCGTCCGTAATTCGTGGGATATACTGGGCACTCATGAGCTATTGTCGGGATCAAGGATCGGGGCTTACTTGGAAATAAACAGGCTCTTTGCCTGATCTGCAAGCATCATTCGTCGCTTCAGCACAGCGGAAAGGATTATGACGCCTGGCATTGAGGTCAGCCTGGATCAGTCACAAGGATGGTGCCCTCACCAATAGCGCGTAGATACGACAGCTCGTGGCCCTCCAGCTACGCGAAGGTGTCAACACGACGAAGACAAACCAAGGAGCCAGAGCTTACGAAACGTCGGGACGGGTCTGATGCATTGTAAGCGCATATCAACGCAAACGGTCGTTTGTCGATATTGAAAACAGGGACCGCTTCAAGACAACGGGTCAATGACTGTACTGGCCATTGTGAGTGGCCTCTACATACTTAATGCATATTGGATGTGAGTTGGCATAAATGGGCGAAAGCAAACCGGCAGAATTCCTTCCGATATCTTGCCGTCCGGATATTGCTCAAAGAACGTATTGAGTTTACTTTGCTCGTCAGCCGTCAGCGTTCGTGACGTTGCCCGTGTCTGAGCGTTTCCATGGTGCATCACCACCGATACGGTCGCTTCAGCACTGAGAGTTTCAAGCACTTCGCAATGCGACACATCCATCACCATCACCTCCTCGACGTCCAGAGTACGCTTCACGAGCTTAGCGGCGCTGTCGTATACTTTATCCATGGACGCCGAGGCGTACATATCGGCTTTCTGAGCCTCCTGCTGGTCTATCTCAAGACATTCACGACTAAAGTGTTCCATCTAGGAACATATTATGAAGGAGGCGTGACAACAAATGACAGAACCTACGGATGTTTGAATTTTGTCGCGGATCCGAAGTTGAATCTAGCGAAAACAATGTTTTAAAAAGGCCAGGCAAATGTTAGGACAGACCAACCTTGTCTCTCCACAACTCCATTTCACGCATCACGACAGCCTTGAGAATGGTCAGCACTTTAGAAGATACAGCTCATGTGGGAACCTACCGCAAACTCCTTGAGAGTATGGCGTTGACGAGGCGAGAAATCTTGCCTGGGTGAATCATCAATGAGGGCTAGGCTATAATGACGTTAGCTGCATGTCACAGAACCTCCTCAGCAAATTACCTGCCGATGTTATAGCCTTCCTGCGTTCGGAGTGGCGCGCCCGCGTAAAATCGGGTATGGGGGTATCCAGTCACAAATGGCTAGACATGCCATCAGCGGAGAACACGTCAGGCTTGAAACCGTTCTCACGTACATTCTTTGCGAATCGCCAATCTGTCAACGTGTCTAAAACAACGGTCGGCTCGTCGCAACTGGGCGGTGTCAGGAAATTTCGCAGTAGCAATGCACGAGGACGTACCGCTGTAAAATACTGTGTGCGCAAAACGATGACAGGCGCGGACAACGCGTAAAGGATGCACCACCTGTGCCGATAGTGAACAACCAAGGCAATATGGGATGAAATGAACGCATACATTGTGATTTGAACCATCTGTTGACATAGAATTGAAATGAACTTCATGATCTGGTGGTTACATGAGATACGTACTGATCTGTACCATCAACAAGGGATATATACACGCTTTTCGTATTGAAAACGAGCTTGACCAAGTGTGCAATTCGATCAAAATTGATGTCGGGAGCGGTGTTCCAGATGTTGAATCTGACCACCGCAATCAATACGTGGCTAATGTTAAGTATTTGCAAGCTACCTGCACTTACTTATAGAGTGCGCGTCTTCGCTCGAGTTCGTCAGGAGGATTGGGAGGAGCAAGGTATCCAAGTTCCAAAAACATTTGCTCTTCCTTTGCCGAGCGTCCTATTCTGTGACTGCTTACCGTTTCCGAAACCGAGCGTCCACCGGGAAATTTCCTATCCGAGTTATTCGAGGTTGGCAGAGGAGAGGATGTCTGACGCGTAAGACATATTCTACGTGGCAACGGCGGAGCAGACGGCACGTTCAGATCGATTGGCTCACTGTCTTGCCGAACGCTCACGTACTCTTGCCAAACGCTAGGTACATCGGGAGTGATACGTGGATTCGTGTCCACTGAGTCGCTGCCTGAACTAGCTGCCGAGAAATAGTCCTCTTCAACGCGGTCCTCTGGAGACTGTCTCTGTAGAGGAACGAAAGGAGGCTGTATCACAGGGCCCAAAGCCGGGTCAATGATGGGAGGTGCCCCAACACCCCGACCGTCGCCATCAGTCGAGAGGGGTGATGGTGAGGTGGGATTTGAGCCTTGAATTGTCGACAGTCGATCCATGTCTTCGCTCACATCCTGTGTTCCTTCCCAGAAGCTACCGAGACGCGTTTTACGATTATTTCCAGGCGTGGTAGGATTGGCTGGGGGACTGCATTCAGCTCCATGGGCTCCTGGAATGGCAGTATGCACTCCACGCATAGGATCTGTGAGCTCGTGCTCGGGAGACGGCAAGGCCAGCGGAGAAATGTTGACTCTCGCGGCAGCCCAACGCATCGTCGCAGCAGTGGTCGTCACGTCGGGAGCCATGGTCGTGTTCTGAGCGCTATCGAGAGACAGATGCATGGTAGGACCTCCTGTCGTTTGTCTGAGATCATTAAGGGATTTACGGAAGCGGCGCCCGATCAACGATACAGGAGTTACGGGAAGCTTCGGGAAGTGCTTCTCAGGAGAAACAGACGGCTGGGACCTAACATCATTCTCGTTGCTCAGCTCGGAGTTTGGCGAAGAAACCAGAGATTGCCTTGCGTAGAGGGTTTCTAACGAGGGATGACTCGATTGACTCGATTTGAGGGCGGATGTGAAAGCTGATGGTTCTGAAAAGGCGGGCTGGATGCCAGGCCAAGGGGGATCGAAGACGGAACGAGGGGGATGGGGTGTTTTGTGAGGGTTCCACTGGCCCACGGCGTAAGCGTTCAAGAACGAAACCCAATCATAGTCGCAGGGCGCCGCTTGTGATCGGGGATCGGAGGTGGACGCTGTTACATGGGACAATATGCCAGGCCAAAGCCAATTTGGGGAGGGGTGTGTTGATGGCAGGGTAGAGGGAGAGGATGGATGAATCAAAGTCCGCGAAGGGGATCAGTGAGAAATGCATACCGTTCATGTTGTCGCTGCGAAGAGGGTAGTCAGCGAGATCGCCGTCCGTGCGTGCTGGGGATGTTTGCTGGGGCTGTGTGGGCAGAAGTTGAGTGAGCGGTGACGGGAGTGAGAGACGTACGATTGCATCCTGGGACGGTGGTGCAGGTAGGAGGAACGAGGAGATTCCCTCTGCGATGGAAGCTGTTGCTGGTCTGGAAGGTCTTCTTAAGCGGTCGGACTGGGATGGGAAGAGCGGGAAGGGCATCTGAAAGGAGGGGTCCTGGAGACAGGGAAACGGGGTGGCGATTTGGTGGAGTTTCTGGACATTGTCTGTGAGTGGCATCGCGAAGAGGGACTCGGGGTCACGCGTATGGTATTGCCCGTGCTAGAAAAGAGCGAGAGACATTGACATAGGACATCATCGTCGAGACTACTACCAGAGCATGACTAAGCACCCGACGTCATCGACTGCTACACGCCTACGACTACAAGCATGCTCCACATGTAGAGCGGCAACGTCAAATTATCGTTCTGCTCAGACAGCGCCTCCAATACCGACGACAATATCACAACAACCCCGTACCGTACCATCTAGATCCATGTCAGCATCAAATACGTTCACGACTCAAATACGACCATCCGTACCGAGAACCGCTCCGTAACACCAACAACACGGAGAATCCATGCACACAAAACAACAGACACCGCAAACGCGGCGCTCCCCTCGATCGTTTTCGGTGTACTCGCAGACCACCGGTGCCTCCCAACCCGTTTCCCTACAATCGATGCCAGCGCATCTCCAACTCCAAGCACGAGAATACCCGTGTACATCAACACGCGCGACGGTCTAGATCCTCGCCATTCAGTGGTCCATACATATCAAACTCCGCACTCCACTCACCCTTCAAGCCATACTGATCCCGCACACCCGGTAAGCAAATAAAAGTGGCTTAGAATCGCAGTCCCGCGGTCCTTCTGATCCAGGAACTCGTTCATGAATAGGTGCACAACTGCGCCGAATGGATAAATGGCGAAGTATCGCACATATTCCGCAAAGATAAACAATGCAAACGCGGCACTGAACGACAGGTGTGTAAATGCAGGCTGTTTATCCAAACACGATGTCCAATCGTTAGCAACACGAACAACGGGAGTAATGAAGGGACAAGACTGACGTCGATCGCCACACCAGGCAAAAACATGACCACAGCGAGTGCGTGGAAAAACTTTCGACGAGCATTGACTCCCAGCGTTGGAACGTGCTTGTCGGCTGCATCCAGCAGTTCTGTAGCCACCTGCGTCCCATTCGGCAAATTCGGGAGATTTGGCAGATTCGCAAACGTGAGTCCCAACCCTGTTGGCGGAGATGCAATAGCTGCGATGGGCTCCACGGATTTCTGCGTTTGATTCGTGGGGGTCGGAAGAGTGCTACCATCTGCCAAGGTATTCGCTGCATTCCGTGGCTTGTACCTCCGAGTCCTTGATAGCTGTCGATTCCAACCCGCAACACTGATGCTACCCAACAAGGCCCAGTAGCCTAGTAGTAACGGTCGGGTCCATTGTTTCTTCCCTTGGAGGATCCAAAGGATTACCCATAACCACGGATCTCGCCTACCTAGGCACCACCAGGTCCATGATCCAATGAGACACGCCACAATCACAATTGTGCCAACATAAAACGCAGCAGCGAGCGCTCGTCGGTGTCTTGGCTTTTCATGGGGAAATCGCAGTCGGCGAACAGGTCGTTGTGCGATATGTCGAGATAAAGCAAGTAGAGGTGAAAGAAGAAACCCGGTGAGGAATGACCCAGCGATGAGAGCAACCTGAAATGTTAGAAGAGGGGTGGGAAGGCGGTAAGTTTTGATGAAAGGCGTTGTTTTCGGCCATAGCTTGGAGTTCCAGCCGAGTCAGATATCGCGCGCACTCATAACAATCCATCTACTTACTCGTGCTCTCGTGAGGTTGAGTAGTTCCGTGCCTAAAGATAATCCACCAAAGCATACAAGCGCAAGTTCCCCAAGCGTGAAACCTCCGTGAGCCAATCGCAAAGCGACGTAAAGGCAGAATTGGAAGAACACCGAGCCTACTACGATGTCGAAATAGCTAAGATCTGCCATACATGCGTTAGACGATCGGAGAACACACCCACAGCGCACTCACTTTGCCACATGTTGACCTGGTAGCTCGCCAGCATATATCGTACGACCAATGCGACTAAGGTGAGAACATATGAATATATCCAATAGGTCCATGTCCGTCTGGCTTCGCTACGGGGCACAGATCCCCGCTCTCCCTCGGGGACATTCCGCCCCCTGCGATACCTCGCTTCATACCACGATGAAGAAAAGATCTGGACCAGGAGGGTAAATGAACAGAGCGTCGCGTAGTCAACGAGACTACGCCTAGACAATATTAAAGCGTTCAGTGCGGACAAAGGCACACGCGCATTTTCCAAAATGCGCGGGGCTTCTATCAGCCATTCGGAAGGTAGTAATGGAGAGTTCGGTGATGCAGTTTGACGGAGGGATGAGTATAGTAGAGCGATGGAGATGAGAGGTGCGAAAGATAAGCCTGTCAGTGCACCATCGTCTGAACACTCCCTGTATATTGTGAGTGGAAGGAACACTTTCTCGAGGTAAAGACCCACCTATAGTTTTTTGGAACACTCATCCATACAAAGCCGAAGTGTGTTTTATTCGCGGGCGGGCGGGCGACTCCATTGCGTCTGCCGTCCCGAGGCTCCATGCGAGGAGAGTGTCCGCGAGTTTCATCTGCATTAGAAGAAGGCGGTGATTTTCTTACGAGTGAAGAGTGACTGCAGATGATGTAAATAATGCAGGTAATTACGAGTAGGTCTATTTCTGCAGAGAAGGTGTGCATCCGTGTTGATTGAATGAATAGAGCAGCCTTACCTGATGATAATGAAGGGCCAGATATGTCTAAGGATTTGAGAGCGAATGCGAGTTTCCGGTTTGCGTACATCAAAGACCCGAGAAGTAAAATTGATTCCGCCAAGCTGCGTGCGTCGACAGAGAATGTCCAGGATACACCAGAGAACAGTATGGGAACGTGAAGGGAAACAGTCCCAGGGAGCAACGTGTGGAAGGTCGTAGAGGTCCTGTGACGGGCGTGCGACATAGGCGTATTGGTTGGCTGGTGAGGACTGTGACCTGAACTATGCGCAGCAAGAATATGCGGAGACCGTGAACGCGTAAATGACTGTCTACGACCTGATGACCCGCTTGCCTTCTGTTCCGTGAAGTACTCGGCAAATGCAGGGCTCAAGGTACGTCTTGAGGGTGACATTTGCTGCTTCTTCTTCCTCACTGTGTCCCGCATATCTTGCCGCAATCTTTTGAGGGTCATACGACGCCCGCGGCCAAGGTGTTGCTCGTCGTCTGTGTCCTCCCCAGCTGTGTCCATACTAGAATCGTCGCTGTTTCACCGCATCAGCGCAAACAACCGCAGCAATCTCACATACCACAGACCTCGATGACCCAGCATGGTAAGTCGAGCTCATGTCGACATTACTCGCATTTGGTGGAACTGCATCTGCGGCATACGAGCTCGGACGCCGTTTAGATGTCCGGACATTAAGGAACGGTCTCCGAGCAGAATCCGCGCGCCCTGACGCATTTTTGGCGGATGGCGGTGATGGAGATGATGCTGAGCGAGGCAGTTTGACGGATTTGGGGATGGACGTGCAGACTTGGTTTCTTGGTTGAGGACGTGTCTCGACAGTTGCGTGAGCCAATCACAATTCAATCATGATATTATGACATGCTCGGAGCATTGCCGGTAAATTGCCCAAAGTAGGAAATCTGTCCCGGTGGGGCTAAATTGGCGTAACGCGACAGTAACGCGTCTCTTCACGCGTCTTCCTCGTTCTCCAGACGACTTCAGACACATGGTGGACGAAAAACGCGTCACATACCTCGAAGATGTCGAAACCGCCGCGTCGCCAAAGGCTGACGCCTCCACGACGCATAGCTCCTCCCAGGAAAAGGCGAACCCAGCCAACCCATCAAAGAGACAGCGGACACTGATGGACATGTTTGCAGTCCCCAAAGGCTCGCAGTCCGGAAAGACCGGTGAGCCAGCAGCCAAGAAAACAAAGCTGGCTACATCGTCCTCGTCCTCGACGAGTCCAGTCAAGATCAAAGTCGCTGGCTCTTCTGGCCTCCAGCGCTTAAACTCCATCCCGTTCTCGTTGAGCGAATTTATAGAGTCCATTCCCGCAGATCAAAGACACTTTCTCAAGCTCGAATGCGAATGCATGGGCAAGAGTTGGTAAGTATGGCATATTCTTACTCTCACTTCATTCCATTCGTGCGTCGAAACTGACAGCATTCATGTTTCTCTAGGCTCAAGGTCCTTAAGGACGAAATTAAAAAGCCATACTTCATCTCTCTTAAAAAGTTCCTTTGGGATGAAGGTGTAAGAGGTCCGGATGACGATATAAAGGGCCTCAAGGTTTACCCTTCCGGTAAGCTTGTCGCGCTGATCTTTTGTGACACGCAATGATTCGTTCATATTCCTTGCGGGGTTAAAGCTCGTAATATTTACTCCTGGTCCAATACACCCTTGGGGAAGGTCAGGATCGTTATCATCGGCCAAGATCCCTACCACGGTCCCAATCAGGCGCATGGTAAGTCATTATCGCAATGAGATCCGACTAACTCAGCTAAGTTCGGACATATCATTATAGGACTCTGCTTCTCTGTCCCAAAAGGCGTTGCTGTGCCACCGTCATTACGAAACGTAAGCCGTCATCAACTTTTAATCGATAGATTGCAATGGAACTTTTCGGGTGGGTAATCGTAGATCTATGCTGAGATCAAGTCAGAATACCCCGAGTTCCAACCTCCTAAGCATGGGTATGCTAATAAGCTCGTGTAATCCTCCTTACTCATCACCTTCCAAAGAAACTTATCTACTTGGGCTGAAAATGGCGTCCTCATGTTGAACACATGCCTTACAGTAAAGGCAAATACTCCCGGGTCGCATTCCGGTAAGGGCTGGGAAGAGTTCAC
>JBBPRG010000014.1:0-43694 GCA_038092895.1 Chalciporus pseudorubinellus | reverse complement strand
TTATACCTCGGAAAGGAACTTTAATAGTATTATGCGGCACAAAGAACGCAAAGGCTTGTCTGGTAGAGTCTGGATTGCACGTGAATCTGTCATTGGGAGTGGTCTATTCATAGCGGTGATCTACTGCAACTACTGCAACTACTGCAACTACTGCAGCCAACTCGGAGGCACGAGGTTGTTAAGGGAACAGTTACTGCAACCCGATATTTTCTTACTCTGGATAAGAAGGATGGAGTTAAAGTTTGATTCGGCCATCCACATGGTGATCTGGTCAAGATGAATTGGAAAAAAAATTGGGCCTTGAAGGCCTTCGCAGCCAAACCCCGAAATTTCATGTCAGTGGTATATACACGTTTCAAGCTGCAAGCTGGTTAGCGGAACCACTCAGAAGAATCAAAACAATGTACGGGCAACATTGGGAAATGCCAATCTGTCAATCAATCAGCAATGTCTTGTGCCATGGTGGGGACAGGTAAATATTGAGGGGAGAAGGCCTCATCGAAGATATTAGTATATATCGTCGGATGCCAGGGTCGTAAGCCACTGCGGAGTCGCAACCGTGGTTTTTATGTACCGGAGGCAGTTCGAGGAGTCAAGGTCATCGATTCTTCTTCCATCGACTCCGATAGCAATGCCCGTCATGCATCGGTTCAAAACTCGACCAACCTTGGCGATCCATGACTATCCCCGATTAACCTTTTTAAAAGGTAGGGAACAGTCATGGCCCTCGCGATACAGTCAAGTATGGAGGGCCAAGCATGTCAGGAGAAAAGTCCAAATATTTTTCTGTATGATCTGTAAATGCGAGGAAGCACAATGACGCATGGCTAGAAACATTCAATGTACCGTCAGCTCGAATGCTGTAAACTTGTCAAGTTCGGGGCCAGGATGAAAGTGGTCACAGCCCGTTTTGACATCGAATAGGCGGTAGACTGTTGGGCGAATGACATCAGAAGATAAAGAAGGACAAGTTACGCCCACTGAAACTATTGGATTTGCCTGCCACATCAGATGAAGCTGTCAAGAGAGAAGGAAAGTCAGTAGAGTCAACACCACAGCATAGTGATTTATCTCGCTCACTGAACTATCACATCCTTGCCATTGGCCGCGATTAATATCGACACAGCTCTTTTCTATGTGGATTTAATAAGGAGTTCGTCGAACTACAGTCACGAATCTACGTTGAACCATCGTGAAGTAGGAGATGTGAGTATAAGTGTTACATTGGAGCAAGCTATGCACGGGATTGGGACGAGGCTGAGAACGAGGCGTGGTATAGTTAAGAGATGAGTAAGGTAAGAGGGAGGTCCATGGAGGTCTACGTAAATATGCAACAGCCTTGCCATTAAGTGCAGCAGGAATCAATGACAGCAATGAATCTTTGCTGAAATTCCACGGCGAGCTTAAAGATCGCTCTGCACCACCCATGGCGCATGGCAGAGCTGCAGTGATGCCAAATACTACCGTTGAGGCGCCAACGACGATAGCGATAACCCTTGCGCGAGTTCAGGTTTCCATGCGACTCTTCGGGATGCCTCCGCATAGTCGACCCATTCTCTTCTTCGTTCCTTGCACTCTAGCCAGTCTTTATCTAGCGACGAAACTTCGAGTTCGTAGAAGTGATATGTTGTTGACGGTGACTTGATGGTTGTCACGTAACGCGTAATTCTGCCACGTACGCCCGCTGAAATTAAAGAGCGAAGGCAGAGAGGGGTAGGATATTCATCAGGAGATGGGATGACGGATAGAGGGACAAAGGGTGAGACCTTCTTCCAAGGCTTCCCGTGAGGCTGCTGCCTCCAACATCACATCTGTAGGCTCCCAGCCCCCTTTTGGCACTAAAAAAACGAGTCAGCAATGAAGGCAATGGGAAGAACAAGTTCAGGCAAGGGCTGACGTGTCGGTGCGTGCGTAGCCCCGTGTGGAGGATAAATGAAGTGAGGGCTCAAGGAACGACACGTACAGACCCACAAGTCTTGGCGTTTTCGACTTGTAATGACCAAAACTTTGCCAGCGGAGCTGGTGATCGGAATGGCGCAACAGACCACGCGAGGGACATCACGTCCTTTTGTGCCCATTAGTATTAAAGTTGCAGAGGTGCGGTCCCGGAGGTGGAGTGTGACTCGAAGCTGACGTGTGGGCAGAGAGCCTTTTAAACACTGTATGTCGTGCTGGTTTTGCAATTATGCGCCCGGAAAAAAACTAGTGGGAGAAAGTTGGCCGGATGAAAATGAGCGTTCCTGTTCAAGCAATAAGTAACAATACGGACCCGATCGTGACAATTGGAATGTTTGAAGAGACCAAAGGGGCACTACGGGGCTAATGTAAGTTCAGGGTAATGTTGCGGGACGATGAAGTTGCTGTGAAGGAAGCAACGTGTCGAAAAAAGGGCACAGGAAAGTGTCGAAGAGAGAGGCACTTTTCTGCAAGTTTTTGAATGGAGGTGGTCGTGTGTCTGAAATTACGGAGTGGTTTTCATTGAACTGGAAATGTACGAAATTGGGCCAACGGGATTGCCACAAGTGCACGCACGTTCGCCGGCATCGCCACGGCAGCCAGCCAGATGGCGCCGCCGAAACCCCTAGATCATATCATCATCAACTCGAGACTCATCCGCATCGATGAATCTGAGATTTGAACTCGCGTTCACACTCAGAAGGACTAGCTCAAACAGGCAACATAGGCACATCCAATTGCCTCTAATTTAAATGCTTCACAGCACCAATGGCGAGCGACCGAAGGCACATTCGTTGCTCTCTCTCGGAAGGCGGCGTGCTCCTCGTTGGTCATCTGGGCCCACGGTCGGGACCTCCAGCTTTCCTCGTGAGCGAGCTCGCTGAGGAACTCGTCGTTGAGGTCGGCATCGGCATCGGTAATCAAGTTGCCGGTGGTGGCATAATGGTTGGATAGGGGTAGTTGCTGAGCATCAAGCTGTTGTTGCCTTCCAGTCCTCGGATGGTGGGGGGCGTGAGGCATAGTGTGACGGTAGCTGAAGATGAAGCTGGCGGTGTCGTCGAGAGCGTGCAATAGGCATCAAGGTCCAGTGATGAGGAGGGGGGACACTCAGAGGGGGCTTGAAAGCTGAGGTAGACCTTTTATATGACGAGCTCATCATTGATGAACAACTCCCAGTTTTTCATTTCATTTTTTTTTTTTTTTGCTAAGTCCCCTAGATCACCGACTCTCTACTCATCAGTCACCACTTCCTCTTGGCTGTGCCCAAATCAGTTGGTTTGCAGGGATTTTGAGATCATATCCCATAGGCCATACTCCATAGACTTTTTTGGCAGGTATGGGTTATGATTAGTGTCCGATAATGCCAAGGCAGCCCAAAATAGGAAATTATTATTATTTTGTAACACAAAAATGTTGTGTTTGTGTTGACTTCTCACTATGAGACCTGTCAAAATCCTTATCAGAGCTTCACTGTCAGATGCATGACCAGAAAACAAGGCTTGAAGGCGAGTTGAAGGCTAGCCGGAAAGCAGACGAGACATGCAACATGGTTGGGGTGACAGATGAGGATATCTTCACATCTGTGATGGATGTGAAGACATTGATGATGATGATATTGATGTTTCTGCACCAGATCCCACACATTGTGAAGGGCTTCAGGCAGCAATAATTTTGAGGAAATATGTCAGTCAGTTGAAGACTCATTCCCCTGCAAGCTAGAGGTCATGTTGGGGTCATTTGGAGGGCAGTCTCAGGCAGTCGAGATGCAGGGCATGAAGAATACAAAGCTCACTGATTATTTCACTCGTAAATAGCTTCATAAAATTACTGGATCACTAATAGAGCTCACTACCAAAACAAGAAAATTTTTACAAGGTTCGAGGCAGTGGATAGGGGTCTTTTGTACAACCCATACTCCCTAGTAATCCATAGCTTTGAGGCTATCCCGAGAGGTATAAGTTAACTGTAGTGGCTCCGCATCACCAAAAACGAGATATCTATTCGTTCCATCTAGAACCACAGCGTGAGAACAGATCAATGGAACATGACGTTGACTTACGCCACTAAGAACATGCATAACACTCCAAAAGCCATCGCACCAAACTTTCATAGTTTCATCAGATCGGTCAATTTATCAAAAGGAGGCTGCCATACCTCCCGCAGCGCTTGCGCTCCGCTTTTGCTCTCCGCCAGAAGACTAATTGGCACGGCAAGATCATTAACCCGAACGAGAAGAATTGACGAGAGCTCACGTTGGTAGCACAGCAACAGCGCCGATGTACAAAAATCCGCCGGCAACAAAAGGAATGACCTTCGCCAGATCAAGAGCGTTTACCAAAAGTGGGCGCATATAAGTCATGAAACGCACCAAGTCTGCAAGCTGCACTGTGGTGCCAAGGATGCCGGAAGCGTCCTGCCTCACGCCCGCCGCCAGATCGACTGACACTGGATTCGCGCCCGATGTCGAGAGGTTATGAATAGCTATACCCATGAATGTGCTGTGGAAGACAATTAGATTGAACACAGCCGTCGACGAATGGCCAGCGTCACCCACCCAACCTAAATAAATTGTGTGCAAAATTTGAACTTCCAGTAGTCTTCAAGACTGTAAAGACGTACGAATGCACCGATGGCGGTCACGAACTGCGATTGCATAGCTTGTCGTTTGGTAAATCCACTCCGAACCAGGATAGAGTAGTCAGCAATTTCGTGGGGTATCTCATGCGCGAAGCAAGCCAGGGTAGTTGTTGCACCAATTAGCGGGGAAGAGTAAAACGAGGCAGCCATCCTGCACGAATCAGCCAATGGGGTAGGCACATCAACCTCTGGAACTCACGCCAGGCCATCAGTTCTATCGGAATGGATTTAACATGAGCGACAACGTGGAGGGGGGAAATAAAACGCACATGTTGTGGACGAAATCGCCAAAAAGGTTTAGATAAGCTGAAAGCTTCGAGGGGCCAGTGCCTGATTGTATGGGATCGCTTTTTCCTGATTGGTCATTTTCTGACTGTTTCTCGCCACCTCTTGACCGCAGACCATCAACGGACGGTGTAATGGATGCCCCAGAAGCAACGGCATTGGCCGATTGATCTGTATGTGAGTGTGAGTGCGAGTGGCTGTGCGAATGACCCTCAGCTCCTTCATCACCCCCAAGAACCCGTAATGTCTTCTCCATAATGAAAAAGGAGGCAAAGCCAACAAAAATACCAAGGCTACCCACTGCTATTGAGACCGATTGGAGCTGTCACTGAGAGGGTGTTCACATACCCGATCAAAATGTTTCGTTTGTCTTCCACCATTACGAAGTGGGCACCCGAATCTTGATGTTCACCCAGAAAAGCATGGGGAACGAGGTGTAAGAAGACGTCGGACAGGAGGCCGCCGGTCTGAATTACCTGTGAGTTTGTCTAATGCATAAATTCGATGGAAGGTAAGCTAACGGCAAACGCGGTCATGGTGTTGAGAGTGTTTGCATTGATTTCCGCGGGAATAAATGCAAGAATAAAGTTGGGTACCCTGAAACGTTGATGAAGAATGAGCAAAGCAAGCTTCGAAATCGTCCATGGACTAAATGCACGTACGAGCTGATGTAAAATGTTCCCAAAACTGCCACGAATGTTCACGAAGGTGTACGGAGCGCCATGCAATGAAAACAACTAACCTGCGTTCCAGCCCGGGCCAAAGGGAAATAACCAGGCAAACACCTGCCGCATGACGGTGGATTCATTGTCCTCCACGGCGCGTTTGAGGTTGCTAAGCTTTTCCACCGCAGCACATTCATGAATTTCAGATTCCTGTCGCCATTAAGATGTTTGTAATGAGTGCACAGAAGGCAAAAAGGTGCATGGCGATATTCACCCGTACGACCAGCTTGTGTTCTGAACCGAGCACGGTGTGAGAAGTCAATGCGAAACAAAGCAAAAGAGCGACGAATAATATGGTATATCCTCTCGAAGCTCCCATTTTGACTTTGAGAGAGTGTCGATGAGGGGAGCTGGTGAGTATGATGTTCAATGCAGGAACGGTCGTACCCGTGTGTGTGTGACGTGCAGTCGGAAGAAATCCGGAATCCGATGACACACGTCCAGAACGCGTGCTAGTACTACATCACGATCATTACAGTGCGTTGCATAATAAAGTGTAGTGTTGAAAATCATTCAGATGTGTTTGTCCTCGTTTGGCCGGCCTAAAATACCTACGAAAACCTAACCCTAACCCACAAGCTTGGTCACAGTGAACAAGTCACACGTCCGTTCTCCTTCAAAGCAAGGACCGAAAAACGGTGTTCAATGGGTGGAAACCGTCAGCTAGGTTGGAAATCTCAAGCATTGTGACATGCTTCTCGCGCCTCCATGCAATGATCCGGGAACGAAGGTCTGAAGACAATGGAGGCGTCATTGACGAGCATTACAGTCACAGCCCTCAATTGTTTTTTTTCGGCAATATTCTACAATATTTTCGACCTTTCTCCAAGAATAAATACATCCAAACACTGCTCTACGAATTGGCGACACTACACTTTATTATGCAACGCACTGTAAGTCTGACCGGATATCCCTAGACGCGTTTCGAGTCAGACCGGAGTCAATACATCTCACAATGAGTCATGTATACAGTTTGAGAAGCTGTGAAGATAGCATTGACAGTGATTACATTCTATGCATTTTACGTTTCAATCATCAATCATTTCCCGACTGGATATGACTCGCGCGCGATCTTGAGGGCAATTTCGACCTCGCCAACATTAACACCGACACCCTGAGCGCCATCCTCCTTTCCTCCAGCCTACGTAGTAATTTAGTGAGCAGGGCCAAGATGATGTTACAAACAGCCTCACCTTCCCGCCTAACACTTCGGTCACCTTCGACGCCCATGCTCGAGCGTCGAATCCGTTCGTCCGAGCCTCTTCGGGAACGTAATTTGCGTGTGCAACTTTACCGCCCTCGGCGTCGACACTGAAAACATAGACAGCTTTACCGAGCTTCTTGCCCTGCGCGACAACGTTTTGAACGATCTATTCATGTATCATATATCATATCAGCTCATTAGCGACGACGACGTTGATGCAACACTCGCCTTCGCGTTGCCGTCCACGTCGATGCGAGCGAAGTAACCCGGGGAGTCAGGGCTCTCATTGAAGTGAGTCACAAGTGCGTCGACAGCCTACAGAAAATCGATAACTAGCACGATCTCAAAGACAAAAAACCGACAAACCGTTTTGTTGAGCGCTGCTTCCTTCTCCTTGATCTGTTTATCAAACGCCTTACGAACTGCCGCGAGCCGATCTTTCAGCTCTGCTTTGATCAAGACCGAGATATCTGCCTGCCCAAGTTCCTGAAATACACGTGAGCATCAACATGAAGCACGCCCGAGAAACATGCGTACCACCGTGAGTGCCTTGAGACCTGCATCCTTTTCCTTCCCCGAGCTTGCTTCAAGTTCATCGAGACGCAGCTTGAATTCATTCGCGAGACGCGTCGCCTCTTGGGCTTCTTGACCGGTAACAGCAGTGATTCGTCTGATCCCCTTCGCGATCCCCGACTCCTCGATAATCACAAAGTCCTTGATATCGCCCGTCTTTGCGACGTGCGTACCTCCACAAAACTCAATGCTCGTGCTTCTCCACTTTGGGTTCTCGATATCCTTGGTGATTTCGTCGACATCGTATCCTAGTACGACCACGCGTACAGGATCTGGGTAGGCTTCACCAAAGACCGCACGGAGACCTGGGATCTTAAATCCTGATTGAAGGCCGACGTCTTTGCTGTAGACCTTGACGTTCTTCTTGATCCAGTCGGCGCTCATCAATTCTATTTTCGAAAGTTCGGGGAGTGCAATCTGGGCTTTATGAGAAAAGTCGAACCGCAGCTTGGTCGGTGCGACAAGCGATCCCTTTTGGTCAATGTGGTCTCCAAGTACCTCACGGAGGGAGAAGTTGAGGATGTGTGTGGCGGTGTGGTTGCTGCGGAGTGGCCAGCGGCGAAGTTCGTCGTACGAGGAGATGACTTCATCACCGACGTTTAGTTGGCCGTACTTGAGATGACCGGTATGTAGCACGTAGCCGCTATACACTTGAACGTTCGTCACCTCGAAATCGGAAGCACCATCAATGACGATGTTCCCAGTGTCGTATTCTTGACCACCAGCCTCTGCGTAGAAACTCGTCCGGTCAAGAAGGATACCGAAGTTGGCACCTTCAGGGATGTTGGTAGTAGAAGTAAGGAACTCGCGGTTGTAGTAAATGCCTTTTACTTGCGTGGTGATGTTACCGAGTTCTGCGAGAGATAGTGAGTGAGATCGCCCAATTGTCACCGGACATCTGAGGATCGACTCACGGTATTTGGGGGAATCATCAGTCTTTGGTATCGCGTCGTTCTTTTCTAGAGCCGCTAGATCGTGCACGTCAAGCTTGACACTATCTGCCTTGTCCCTCTTGAACGTTCCCTTACTTGCCTCCTTCGAACGCTCTTGTGCAGCCTCAAACTCCTTCTCGTTGATAGTAAGGCCGAGTTCTTCCGCCATCAGACGTGTCAGGTCGACCGGGAAACCAAATGTATCGTACAACCGCCACATATCGGCGCCGTCGAGTTCCTTGGAGCCTGCCTCCTTTGCACGGGTAGCATATTGGTCGAAGAGCTTCTCGCCACGGTCCAGGGTCCGCGAGAATGATTCTTCCTCTTCATCGAGGATCTCTTTGATCTCGTCCTGCTTCTTTTTAAGCTCTGGGAATACATCGCCCTGGAAGATGGTGAACAGTCGCAAAACTGTGAAGCATAAATCGCATACCATCTGCTCAACCACGACAGGCATAAGTGACGAGAAGAAGGAGCCGATGGGTGCACCGAGCTTCTTCCTGACAAAGCGGCAGCCACGACGAAGGATGCGACGGAGAACGTAACCTCTCCCGACATTGTTTGGTACACCACCGTCGCTCAGCGCAAAGGAGAGCGTTCGTACGTGATCAGCGACGACGCGATATGCGGTATCGATACCATCGACATCTTCTGTGCCAAACTTGCCTGAATATGGTCGTGCGCCACTAAGTTCTTGAATCTTGACCATGATCGGGTGGAAGATATCGGTGTCGTAATTCGACATCTTGTTTTGGATAACGGAAACGATACGTTCGAAGCCCATACCAGTATCGACGTGCTTCGCAGGGAGAAGTTTAAGGGAACCATCTTCCTCGCGGTTGAATTGGATGAAGACGTTATTCCAGATTTCGACCACTGTTGGGTCGTCACCGTCGACGAGATGAGCAACTTCACGACCACCTATTCGGTCAACGTGTATTTCGCTGGGAGTAACGTTGTAGATATCAACCACAATAATCCGAAGTTAAGCTCACCTACAAGGACCACACGGGCCGGTTGGACCCATCTCTGTGACGACAAGTCAGAAAGGGAGTGGGATGAAAAAGGGAGATACATACCCCAGAAGTTGAACTTTGATGGAATGACATGGGTAGGATCCATGCCGAGGTCGAGCCATGTTTGACGGGCTTCGTCGTCGCGGGGAATGTTGCTTTCGGGGTCTCCGGCAAAGTAGGTGACGTAGAGTCGTTCTTTTGGAAGTTTGTAGACCTGAGTCAATAGTTCCCAGCTGAAAGTAATAGCATCTTTCTGTGATGCATTTGAAAATGAGCAGGACGGGCAGAGGGGTACACGATGCCGACCTTGAAGTAGTCGCCGAAGGACCAGTTTCCGAGCATTTCGAAGAAAGTGTGGTGGTAAGAGTCTTTTCCGACGTCCTCGAGATCTGTGAGTGGGGGTGAGTGGGTGCGGAACCGGGAGGGAAGGCGAGAGACCATTGTGTTTTCCACCCGCCCTGATACACTTCTGGCTGTTGAATGCACGCTTGAGCTTGCCGCGCTCTGAGTTGGGATCGACGGTGCCTAGGAAGATGGATTTGTACTGGGTTGTGTGAGCATGGCTGTGTGATGAGAGGAGATGGTGGTGACCTGGTTCATCCCGGCGTTGGCGAAGAGGAGGGTTGGGTCATCGTAGGGGATGGTGGAAGAGGAAGGGACGAAAGTGTGGTCTTTGTTACGGAAGTACTGGAAGAACTCGTCTCTGATCCTGCTCGCAGGCCAAGCCCCGTTGTAGGAGGACATCCTCAGCGGTCCCGTGAACAGTCTGGGTAGCGATCGATATCGGACAGAGGACGAGAGGAGCGCGCTCATCCGAGTCATCAAGATCTTGTCTGATCTCATTCTAAACTGGGAAACTGGGTGACTCAGTCACAGCGCGAGTCAGCGTCACACTGACTCGGAAACAGTCAGGGTCACGTGCATACATAGATTAGATTAGATAACCATAAAAAGTGACACAGACGCACGTGTTTCTCTCCATCTGCCTGCCCTGAATGCGATCGATAACCTCTCTGGACGACGAAAACATATCCTTCATTCCCCACCACACATCACCGAGCTGTGGTTTCGGTGCCAGCAACCGACTCTCCTTCTCTTCAAAATCAATTTGTACATTTTCCACTGTAACGTCTAGACATCATGGTGTAAGTATCTCCCTCAAATCCATCACATACCATCCTCATCGTGTCCGGATCCTCAGGAACTTCACCACAGGTGAGATTCGCCTCAGATTCCATCGCAAAACCATCGCTCATCTCTCACAGACCAGGTCCGGGTCCTCATGGACCGTCCCACCAACATCCGGAACATGAGTGTCATTGCCCACGGTCAGTACCCTCCCCTATTGCTCCGTATCGCCATCTTATCTTTCCCCACAGTCGATCACGGCAAATCCACCCTTACCGACTCCCTCGTCTCCAAGGCTGGTATTATTGCATCAGCAAATGCTGGTTCCACGCGTTTCACAGATACCCGTGAAGACGAAAAGGAGCGTGGTATCACGATCAAATCCACCGCCATCTCCATGTACTTCGAAATGGACAAGGAAGATGTCGAGGTCATCAAGCAAAAAACCGACGGTATTTATCCGATTTTCATCCGCAATTTCCCCCCTATTCACCGATTCGATCTCATCAGGCAACGAGTTCTTGATCAACTTGATCGACTCTCCGGGACACGTCGACTTCTCTTCCGAAGTCACTGCAGCCCTCCGTGTCACCGATGGTGCCCTCGTCGTCGTCGACTGTATCGAGGGTGTTTGTGTCCAAACGGAGACTGTCTTGCGTCAGGCTCTTGCGGAGCGTATCAAACCCGTCGTCGTCATCAACAAGGTCGACCGTGCTCTTCTGGAACTCCAAGTCCAGAAGGAGGACCTTTACCAGTCCTTCCAACGTACAATCGAGTCCGTCAACGTCATCATCTCAACTTACCACGACGCTGCACTCGGTGACGTTCAGGTCTACCCCGACAAGGGTACCGTCGCCTTCGCTTCCGGTCTCCACGGATGGGGTTTCACCCTTCGTCAGTTCGCCGGCAGATACTCCAAGAGGTTTGGTGTCCCCAAAGACAAGCTTATCTCCAAGCTTTGGGGTGATAACTTCTTCAACCCCACAACGAAAAAGTGGACTACCAAAGGTGCAGATGCAGATGGCAAGCCCCTTGAGCGTGCCTTCAACATGTTCGTTCTCGATCCTATTTTCAAGGTCTTTGACGCCGTCATGAAGAACAAGAAGGATCAGGTTTTGAGCATGTGCGAAAAGCTCGAGATCAAGCTCACCCCAGAGGAGAAGGAGATCGCCGAATCCAAGGCCCTCCTCAAGACCGTCATGCGCAAGTTCCTCCCTGCTGGTGAAGCTCTTCTGGAGATGATTGTCATTCACCTTCCTTCACCTGCCACCGCCCAGCGCTACCGTGTTGAGACCCTCTACGAGGGTCCTATGGATGACGAGTCTGCCATCGGTATTCGCGACTGTGACCCCAAGGGTCCTCTCGTTCTCTACGTCTCCAAGATGGTCCCGACATCTGACAAGGGCCGCTTCTATGCATTTGGTCGTGTCTTCTCCGGAAATGTCCGTGCTGGCGCCAAAATCCGCATTCAGGGACCCAACTACGTTCCCGGGAAGAAGGAAGACTTGTTCATCAAGTCTGTCCAGCGTACTGTGCTCATGATGGGTCGTTACATCGAACCCATCGAGGACTGTCCCGCCGGTAACATCATTGGTCTCGTCGGTATCGATCAGTTCTTGCTCAAGAGCGGTACTCTCACCACTTCTGAAACCGCACACAACATGAAGGTCATGAAGTTCTCCGTGTCTCCTGTCGTCCAGGTCGCTGTCGAAGTCAAGAACGCTGCCGATCTCCCCAAGCTTGTTGAAGGTCTTAAGCGTCTCACCAAGTCTGACCCATGTGTCCAGGCTTGGATTGCCGAGACTGGTGAGCACATTGTCGCCGGTGCCGGAGAGCTCCACTTGGAGATTTGTTTGAAGGTCGGTACACGTACTACTGCGTCATCGCTACAGTATTCACTATAATTCAATGCAGGACTTGCAAGAGGACCACGCTGGTGTCCCTCTCAAGATCTCAGACCCTGTCGTTGGTTACCGTGAGACTGTCAAGGCCGAGTCTTCGATCGTTGCCCTCTCCAAATCGCAGAACAAGCACAACCGTCTATATGCCGTGGCCATGCCCATTGATGAGGAGCTCACCAAGGCCATCGAAAGCGGTGTGGTCAATGCTCGTGACGATTTCAAGTCCCGCGCTCGTATCCTCGCCGACGAATACGGTTGGGACGTTACCGATGCCAGGAAGATCTGGTGTTTTGGACCTGACACCACCGGCCCTAACTTGTTGGTCGATGTCACAAAGGGTGTGCAGTACCTCAATGAAATCAAGGATTCGTGTGTCGCCGCATTCCAGTGGGCCACCAAGGAGGGTGTTTGCTGTGAAGAGAACATGCGTGGTATTCGTGTGAACGTTATGGATGTGACGGTGAGTCGATCTCCTTCGTTGGTGTTATGAACTCGCAATCTGAGATATCTTCAGCTACACGCCGATGCTATTCACCGTGGTGGAGGTCAAATCATCCCAACCTGCAGACGTGTCTGCTATGCTGCCTGCATGCTCGCTACCCCTGGCCTCCAGGAGCCCGTTTACTTAGGTGCGATTTATACATAGCACCAGCCTGGAGTAGAGCTGACAGCCCCCATAGTCGAGATTCAATGTCCTGAGAACGCCATCGGTGGTATTTACAGTTGTTTGAACAAGCGTCGTGGTCAAGTCTTTAGTGAAGAACAGAGGCCCGGAACCCCCATGTTCACTGTTAAGGCCTACCTGCCTGTCATGGAGTCGTTCGGCTTCAACGGTGATCTACGTTCACAAACTGCCGGACAGGCCTTCCCTCAGTGTGTGTTCGACCACTGGGAGATCATGAACGGCTGTAAGTTTTAAGCCTGTGTTTACTTATTAAATGCTGATGCCGCGTTTATACAGCTCCTCTCGAGAAGGGCAGCAAGCTCGAGGACCTCGTCAAGAGTGTTCGTATACGCAAGGGTCTCAAGGTGAGCATAGTGGTCGGACTGCACGACCGTTAGTTGCTGAAAGTCGTTTGCCTTTAGCCCGAGATCCCAGCGCTCGACTACTACTACGACAAGTTGTAAATGCATTCGTGTGTATACTGGGATGCTGCCATATCAGATTATTAGGGCCTCAGAGCCGTTGTGCATTGTCGTATCCCAATTCATTTATGTTTCTTTCATATGTGGAGCTACCATCCACACGACGTCTACGGAGTGAAGTGTTCGCGTTAACTTGGCAATCGTCTCATTCCAGAGCTTGAATCAGAGTATTTCGGTGTTAGCAACTTTCGGCACCGTCTTCGTTGACTCGGCGTGTCACGCCACCGACTCGTCAATGACTCGCATTCGTAAAATGAAGAAAATGAGTATCTAGAATTGAACGTCAACCCCCGTACAGACATGAGTGATCCCATGGATCTCGCGACGGCGGCGGGCATCAAGGTGTACTTGCAGGATAAGTCGACGTCATTTGCCGCACACACAGTTGAGGCCCTCTCCGGGGGTTTAGGCAATTTTGCGTTTAGAATATATCTCCATACCCCAATCGATGATCGATCGACCTTCGTTCTGAAGTACGCTCCCCCATACGTTGCCATATCGGCCGGGAAATTTCCAATCGATCAGAAACGCCAGGTACTGACTTTTCTATCAAAATCAATTTCCAGTACTGACAATTCAAGCAGCTCATCGAAGTCAATGCACTGCGACTCGTCCGGGAGAGGCTATCCAAGGAAAGCGTCCCCGGTCTTGTCACCGTCCCTGTTGTTCGCTTTTTTGATGAAGAAGCGCACGTCATGATCATGGATGACGCAGGAAAAGACTCTCAAACTCTGAAAGCCCTCCTCATTGACGAGCCTCTTCCCAAGATGATCGCAGAACAAATAGGCACTGCGCTTGGCGAATTCATCAGCAGCGTGCACAGCTGGAACCAAGACTCTGCCACGGACCTTACTCAGTTTGCCAACAATCAAGTGGGCAAGTACATCACCTCCTGGGTGACCTACGAATGGCTCGAGTCGACTTTGGTCGGGAAGGATAAACCCCCCGCTCTCACGGATCCTGCCTTATGGATCCACGAAGCAAAGCTGACGACGATCTCGAAACTGGCAGAGAAGAGACGACAAGCCATTCATGCAGCGTCTCCATCTGATCCCTTGACACATGGCGATTTCTGGCCTGGCAATATCATGGTATCGCTTCGACGAGGGGAGGATGGGAGGATCGAGGGTGTAGAAAGGTTGTATGTCTTGGATTGGGAACTTAGCAAGACAGGGGTACCTGGATTGGATCTCGGTCAACTGTGTGCAGAGCTCTACACATTATCCGAGTTCTTCCCTGCCCGAGAGGAGGCCGCACGGGCTGTTATCAGGTCGTTTTTGACTGCTTACAAGGAACGTAGGAGGACACAGGTGGACATGGAGTTTGCGAGAGTAGTCGTGAGTCATACCGGAGGGCATTTGGTAGCATCCACACCCCGTGTCAGCACTTGGAATGTGGATAAACAGAAGACAAGAGAGGTGGTAGAGAAGGGGGTAGAATTGTTGGTCCTTGGCGACTCGGAGGAGGGATCGGAGGCATCTCTGAGAGCAACCATCATAGAGCCCTTGCTGTAACCTGTACTGGACTTTAACATCACTGGCAGTGGTTATCCTATCTCCGGACGCTAGGCAGCTGACTCGGACCGGAAACGTTTGTCGGCTCGATGATGATTGATCGGAATCACTCTCTAGCAAGCGACCGTTAGAAACTTTCAGAACGACTCGGAACAAGTACCCACCACAGGACTGCCAGCAAATTGGCCGCACGAGGCCTCGTTGCATATACCCTTCAAGTTGGCTATGATCCCTTATCTCGCCGAGTTGCCCCCAGAGATCTACTCTGGCATATTGGAACAGGTCCCTCCAGACGAACGGCAACAAGCTACCTTATCGCTCACCAGAGCCATCCCGCGTTCTCCGGTGCCTTTGTACCATCTATTCGAGTGCATCCGGCTCAAATCAGCGGAGAACGTAGTACAACTCTATCGCCGACTACGAGGACATGCCGAGGAAGCACGTTGGGTCAGAGAATTTTCTCTAGAAACCTGGACTGTGGACGCAGATGTAGTCGTCAATTTAATGGCCCTGCTCCTGCATCTGTCCCGGTTCACTTTGTTCGTGGGGCCGAATTTTGCTCCGGAACACATGGAAGAAATGCTGGAGAAACCGAGGGAGAATATGTGTTATATATCATTTCGATTCAGACCATAGTGAGCCACTGAACCTCTCGTCAACCTAGACCATATTGTTTATTGGGATATCACTTAGCGTGCAGAGAGCAACTTATTACCAGTTCCTCAAGGTGAGACAACCCGTGTACGATTATGCATATCTGGTTCGCTGATCAGGATGTCAGGGTGCATACTTCGACACTTCTTTGGAGGCTCTTGCTCGATGGCCAATAGACAGCCTCCCTACCTTATCGATCGTGCAAGACCCTCTGGACTCTGAAATAGCACGCAAACAACACTTCGCACAACCCTTGGTGTTCTTTCGCCTTGACCCAATAACGACGCTAGCTTCTTCGCCATGCCTCAACTCACTGACAAGTTTGCGATTGCGAGTTCCCTCCAGACAAGTAGCCCTCTTCCTCTTCAAATCCCCTCGCTCCGCGCCTTCGTTGCGTATCTTGGATTTGTCGACGTGCAATATTCGTCTGAATGATGCTGAGGCGCTGGCAGCTTGTTTTCGTCAGCTAAAGCACCTGATAGTAGATGGATGCGGTATTACACGGGGCGACACACAGGAGGGTGATTGGGTTAACGTTGGAAAAACTTGTGCACTGGCGACCGTAAAGGCTGCCAAAGAGCGCGAGAAAAGGCTCAAGACGTGGTTAGAGGTACACGCAGCTCGCACCCTTTTAGAGGACAATGCAGGCAGCGAACTGGAAGAAGAGGCTACTCTGACTCGACGTGTCCGCCGGGGCCGCCGTGGATTGGCCACAGCAACGATATCATTACGAGACCCGCCACCAAGAGAGACAACCCCAGTCGTTCGGGCCAAGGTGGCTGTCCCAAAAGTTCGCGTAGTCCCATCTCCCCCAAGTCTCTGCTCCTTAAGCACGACCGTATCCACGATGGACAAGGACAAACATGACGCCATCCGAGCTGAATTCGAAAAAGGTTGGGCCGAGGGTCTTGCTCAGCTCACCTCCATACGGAACAGACTTTATCAGTCGTGGAAAAATGGGGTGAAGATGGTTCGAATCGCTGGTGATCAAGGGACGGAGGACGGTTTTGAGGGGTTAGAAGATGTTGATGGGGAAAGTGCATTTTATGGGCGAGGAGACGGAACAGAGAGTGAATGGACAGTGCCAGTTCTGTGTCTCGCAGGAGCAGACCCCAACTCTACTCTGCATACACATGGGTGCGGCCATGCGGCAGCGCGTAGCATATGGCCAGATGGTATCTAGAAAGAACTTCAGAGATGTGAAGGAGTGGACGTACACCAGGCTATCTAAGCGGTACAGCAGACTGTCAACTCTCCTCGCGACTTAAAACTCGTGATTAGAGTTCGGAAAGAAGGTTCGTAACCAGTTGGCCTCCTTTTCCATCTCTTGAATGGATCGGGGAGGTCGATTGTCATCGACATCGACTTTGAATGGTTGGAACCGTGCGTCAACGCCGTTCGCATCCACGAAATCCTGGGGCAATGAGGTCTCTGACCGTTCCAAGGCAGGGTATATGTCGTCCATCCGCTCTGAGAAGTAGTCACCTTGGAATTTCCGAGGAAGGATGTGGAAGTGGACGTGGGGTATAGACTGTCCAGCGGCTTTTCCATCCTGTTGGCAAGAGTGAATGAATGTGTGAATAAATAAATCGCATTTGGGTCTACCTGACATGCTACAGTGAGCGAATCGGCGCCATATGCCTTTTCAATCACGCGACCGACGTCTTGTATTGATGTCATGAGGGAAGTCAGTTCAGGCGGAGCAAGGTCTGTCAACCTTGGTACGACGCGCGTGGGTATGACCAGCACGTCTTTGTTCATTCCCTAGAATGAGCCCACATCCACGATTGTGCAGGAATTGAGACTTACGGCCTGGTACAATAGGCTTAAGGTTAACTATGGCATACGAAAGAGCGGTTCGATAGAAAGCCTGTCTAGTCACCTCGATGGTGGAGAACAACAGCGGGGTCATGGTCATAGACGTCTTCAAGTCTGGGAGTTACTCGTGCACAGCCACGTCTGCTGGTCATCTGCCCCGTCGAAGAATTGAACGCGTGCGGTGCATAACCTCTGCAGTGACGCCATAACGACTAGCCCTTCCTCGATTCATACCGCTCGGTCTGGAAATCATGGCCAGTCCGACGGAACTACACCTCCCACCAAATCTACCATATCCTGTAAAGGTTGCGTCCCTCGATGTCGAACAAGGTGCTGACGTCCAACGTGGTACTCGGTTACTGAGCTACTCGTTCAAATATCAATCACAAACACCCGGCTCGCGTCCTGAGATCCGTTTCGGAACTTGGGACTGTCTCCTCGAGGGCACCTTGGACGCTTGGTCCGTCCGTGTAGGCGACGAAATCTCCCTACAGAGGTCCAAGCAGAAGCCAGTCATCACCATCCTCGAACCATGCAAGCATGGCGTCCAAGTCGGCGGCTTGTGTGGGCTCTGCGGAAAGGATATGACCGAGTGCGTAGCAACCCCGTTTGTCGTTGTGGCGTGGCTCATTCATATCACCCCAGCTATGACTATACCGGCTTCTCTGACGCATCGCGTGCATCCATTCAGATGACGCATTCGGCATTTGGGCCAACTGTATCAATGGAGGAGGCTCAGAGGATAGAGCGGGAAACTGCAGAACACCTCCTCAAGTCCAGGAAGCTGTCCTTGATCGTCGATCTCGACCAGACAATTGTACATGCTACCGTCGATCCAACAGTAGGAGAGTGGATAACGGAGGGTGAAGCTTGGGAGGCCAAGAAAAACAAAAAATCTTCCACAACACCCAAGGACAACGGTTCCGACTCTGACTCTGGTGACGAGGCATCCGAAGCGGACGAGTGTAACCCCAACTGGGAGGCGCTCAAAGATGTTAATAGATTTCGACTTGGTCCGGAATCCTTTGGTTTACCTCCGACTCGAGGACCCTCCAAAAGCAAAGGAAAGCAAAAAGCCATCGAGAGTGAGGGGTGCCTGTATTATATCAAACCCCGGTACACCATTTATCTCCCACTCCGGACCTTTTCATTACTTACCCATCTTCCGCGCAGCCCCGGACTGCCGGACTTCCTTCGTAAATTATCCATCAAGTACGAGATGCATGTGTACACCATGGGTACTCGCGCCTACGCTGAGCAGGTCTGCGCTGCCATCGATCCTGACGGAAAGACATTTGGTGGTCGCATCTTGAGTAGGGATGAGAGTGGCAGTAAGTGGTGGATCGTGCATGCTAGACGGTCGCTCAACTTTCTCAGGTCTCACACAAAAGAGTCTACAACGGTTATTCCCGTGCGATACATCCATGGTCGTTATCATCGACGATCGGGCGGATGTCTGGGAATGGAGTCCAAACCTGATCAAAGTTATACCTTGTGAGTCCTCCCAGTTATCTTGTTGACAGCACATGTTGACATTCGCAAAGATGATTTTTTCGTGGGCATAGGTGATATCAACTCTGCCTTCCTTCCGAAAGTAGAGCCGCTAGCGCCTACAGTGCATACACCAACGCTTGGTCAGTCTCTATGCAGCTTCTTGACACTTAGCTCTTACTTACTGCACACAGGAAAGCCTCCTACTCCTCCAGCACCAAGCACATCTGTAGTACCTTCACCTTCACCCTCCCCACTCGCTCAGCCCGAGGAACTCGAACGTGCCGAGATTGCGTCCAAGGTTCTATTAACACAGAACTCGCTGGCACTCGAGGCTCAAGTCGAGGAACGCCCCTTAGCCAAGAAACAAGAAGAACTGCAGGGTACAGTGGACAAATTTTAAAAAGCATTCTCCTATATTAACAAGTCCATAGATGCTACACAGACCGTTACGCCAGCAGGTAACCTCAAGACGGACCATCCACGGAAAGCTCTTCTGAAGAACGATGACATCGAACTTCGGCGGGTTGCGACGGTAAGGATATATACCATGTTCCGTCCTGTTCCTAATGTGATCTTGCACAGCTCTTGGAGGAAGTGCATCGGCGATTCTTCGATGCCTATGATCGACGGTCGCCCGATGAAAGGCACAGAAAGCGGAGGCCAGGCGCGCAGTTACCATTCATGCCGTACGACGTCACTGTGAGTGAACACGTACTGTCTCTTGATCTGAATTCAATTCTCGAACTTTCGATAGAGAATTATTCCAGATATGCGCTTGAAAACTCTTAACGGAGTTCACATCGTGTTCTCCAGTGTTATACCACTGGACACGAAACCAGAAACCACCGAAATATGGAAAGTGGCACACATGTTCGGTGCTAACTGTTACACGGAATTGAGCAGCTTCACCACGCATGTGGTTGCAGCTAAGGTTCGTCTCCCAAGCGTGGTCGATGTTTCACTTTGTCTGACTGTCGTGCATATTAGCATGGCACGGTCAAGGTCGACATGGCGCGAAAACGAGGTGGAATCAAGATAGTTTGGCTGGCTTGGTTCACGGACTCCATAGCTTTGTGGCAACGACAGGATGAAACACCGTACCTTTTGGAGGACCCCACTCGAAATGCTCCAAGTTTGAGTCCTAACCTTGATCCCCACCAAATCTCTTCGGACCCGGAACCAGACGCTGACGACTGGGATACCGAACCTGCGCATTCGGGAAATCTAGCTTATGAGCTGACGGACATCGACTGGAACGACATCAACGACGAAGTCGAAGCAGCCATGAATGAGAGCGATGACGAAGATGACGTCAAAAGCGAGCGCAGCGTGAGGAGTGTTGTGGCATCGGAGGATGATGGCATGACTGACGAGAGCCGTCGTAATAGGTTCGTTTGCTGCCTGTCACAGGGATATCTAGCTAAATGCGTCGTCCCATAGCCCAAACTCCTCACCTCAACTAAAGCGAAAACGCCTTCGAAGCGTTACACCGTCAGAGACCGGAGTCATGGATCCTCAACAAGATATCCTGCGATCACCATTATCCAAACGCAAGAAGCTCGCGGCAAGCCGAACGGGGACATCAAAACTGAAAGAAGCGTTTACCGCTGACGAAATTGCTGCTGCACGACAATCGCGAAGTCGTAGTAACAGTGTGGCGTCGGATTCACCTTTTGGGGGACTTTCTAGCCCTGTCGATGAATATGACAACGATGAGGGGGAGGAAGATGACGATGACTTCCTTGCCCGGGAGCTTGGCGTGGAGTGGGGATAATGTGTTTGCCGCTTTATTTCCTTTCTCTCATTTTTGCTTTCTGATGCTTTTATCTATCCGATGCAACTGTAAGTCTGCCTGTAGTAATATCAACATCCGGAAATGCATTCCCGATCGATCGTCTAGTTCGGCTACAAAATTAACTTCTCTGAAGATACTGACGGTATAGGCTCCAGAGTTTATCAACACTGTCACCAGTCACTGTGGTAAATATGCCTGCATCATATGTGGAATCTTTCATGTTTGCATTGAGTTTCCGCACAGTGCCTTTGCCGCGATGCTTCTCGATCCAGTCAAGGAAGTATGCGGTGGTATCATATCCTGCATCCCATCTATCACCGCCTCGAGCCCTCCAGTGTGGCGGGGCATAACCTGCGTTTAGCCTCACATAGTCTGATTCGATCTGAATGAACTCGACCACGTCATTACGTTCCGAACAAGATCGCACCTGCAATGCCTTCTATGAATCCTGCTGGGCAGGTATCCTTTGCGTTGTATTGATAACAGTGGACCACTTCATGGATCAGTACGCCTCGAATTTCGTCTCGCGCACGGGCAGAAGAAGCAGCGATATAATCAAGGGAGAAATGAATCTCCTTGTCCGTGTGCGTTCCAAAGGTATATGCCACCCCCTCGAAGGATCGGAGGACAAGCGCGATTTTCTCGACACTTGAGTAGTTCAAGTTTGTGGGGATACGATCAGAATCATCACATGCCAAATGTTAGAGCGGGATCTGCGCACTCACTGCCTTGGTGCAGTCAAGGGCGTGTACAACCATTTGTATGATGCCTCGACTGCCTGTTGGAGGACATCTCGACGGAAGTTCTCAAGGAATATCGTGGCACCTGCGTGATCCAGATCCTCGATTCGTAACACGAAATTGGGGATATGCCATTCAGGTAGGGCTGCTGCAGGTGGGTTTGGGGGTGGCATGGGAAGTGGGAATATAGATCGATCCGTCGGGCAACCATGTTATTAAAAATGTAAAGTAACTGTTTCACACAAGCTCTTGGTACCACATGGGATCAAGAGCGTCCGTCATCCATAAAATATTACCCGAGGGAACCATTACTATGCTGTTACAGTGATCATATTTCTTGGCGTGGCTGCGCTATATTTTGAACAAACGGCGTGTTTAGCTCAGATACATACGGCATAGAAGCAGTTAAGTGAGACTGACCTCAAAGCAGGTGCACGATAAAGCCTCGAGTTTACAACGATGCACCAATGCCGGCAGCAGCTTCCAATCTCAAGACCTCCTCTCTGAGGGCATCCCTTCCTTCCTCGAGCCACTTGCAGTACTCAGCTGCTCGGAATAACACGCCGCTCTTGCCCTTTGTTTGCCCGTTGCTTCTCGTGCCGCTCCCCTTTGGCCTGCCCCTAGACGGCAGGTCAATTGTCTGTGTTCCGGCAGGCGCAATCAAGGAGATCAGCTGTGCGTAGCCATCGCGGATGGCGTTGCGACGCTTCTGCTCCGACATGATGTGGTTGAGCCTCTTTTGTGGCGTGGACAAGAGCGGTTTTGTCCTGGTAGGCTGAGATGGCTCCGAGATGCTCTTTCGTCTCGCGGACCGGGTGCGAGGTGTTGTTTCTGCGTGTAGTGAAGGAACTTCGTCCTTAATAGGAGCTTCTAGCTTGTCCAGTGTGTCTGACAAAGGTGGCGGAGGCGGGGGATGAATGTTTTCTGTTATCGATGGAGATATGGAGGAAGGATATGGAGGAATGGTCGGGACGGAGGGGTCATTAAGTGCGGGATCGGCTTCGAATTCCCAGTTGAAGTTATCTAGGAAGCCAAGTAGATCGGTTGTTTCTGATGGGGAAAAGAGATCTGTGGATGGTGGTATTGGTGCATGTAGTGGAGGGAAGAGATTGGAGAGTGCAGGGTCGAATGCATACTCGAAGTCTGCGAACGGGACTGGTGGTTGGGGTGAACTCGGGATTGACATGGTCAGAGTCAAGGAAAACCGGGGACTGTCAGAACCGGATAACCGGTGGAGGCGGCGAGGCCGGGCGGGATGTGCCGAGAGTAAACAAGAAACAACTGAACTAAAAAAGGATAGTGCGCCGATGAGTTACATATATACGCTCTCGCCCGAAGAGCATCGGAACCGCCCCGTTCCGCAACTCCCATGTCGGCTCTCAGTGAGGCATCTACACCGGCGCAGGACGCGGCGTCGGCCATGGATGCACAGCAACTTCATCAGCTCCAGCAACATAGCTCCGACGTTCAGCAACAAAATAACAACGGCACGTCACCGGAAAGTTCAACCCGTAAAGGTTAGCTTACAGGTAGCTATTTTGTACCTGGCTCAATCAAAAGAATTATTGCTAGCGAAAGCACCCTCCGTAAGGCGTGCGTGTACCGCGTGTCATACTGGAAAGACAAGATGTAGTGAGGTTCTTCCCTGTCAGGTGGGTTCGCAAGCATCGCTGGAGGGGTCCCCACAAGGTCTCAACGACTCTCATCAGAGTTGTCTCAAAAGGGGTATTGGCTCAACATGTGCATACCCTGATCCCGAGACTGAACATAATACTCAGCCTCTCCAGAGTGAGTGTGATATCATCGGCGCGAATCATCGCAACGTGCTTACTTACACGTCGTAGCACCCGGCGTGTCGACATTTGCCCAAACGCCGATTGGGTATGTGCAGGGTGCTCCTACGCTGAACCAACATCAATATTACGACTACAACGGCACTTTCACTGGCGCATCGTCTTCGACTTTTCGTCCGAGCAAACGACCGCGCAACCTTACCGAAGAAGAGGCTGCTGCCATCACCAGAAACTTTAGTCGTGGTGACTTTTTCGTCGGAAGCAGCGCGCCCGTTCGCATTGACCCTAGGCTGCCAGTCAGGCTCACTCTAGGGGAAGGAGACCATGTCCATTTCAGTATCACGGAGTCCTTATCGTAGCATGTTTTCTCGCATCTTTCTTGTATCCTACTAGTTAGTCCTCGGATTCGTTACATGATCTCGTGTACAGTATACATCTTGTCTCGGCCCAAAAAATCTGGATATCCTTGACCTCTGTGAATGGCCCGGACATGCTATGTTGTGCGATGTTCCAACATTAGCGATCTTGTTTTGGAAATTGCACTGAGTCGGGCTGTGCAACTCTCCTTGGTTTCAGGCTCTCACCACATACCAACATCCTACTGACAAACTACACGTTCTTTGCCCCAAAACTAGCTAGTTTTATCGACATGTTATTTTCATACTACAAGTCCGCTTTCCGAGTGTGGCAGGTCCCTCTCTTTGCTTCTCTTCTGCTCTCTACCGCTTCCAAATCAAGCTTCGTCGAAGCTTCTCCGACTGATCTTCTCCCTCGTGCTACAACATGTAATGGCAGCCCGGATCTTTGCAATCGCTCTTATGGAAACGTTACTTTCGTCGGTGCCCATGATTCATACGCAGTCGGCATTAACAACTGTGAGTACCACTCCTATGACCAAGCGGTCTCACAATGCTTAGGCTATAACCTAGTGGCTACGAATCAAGACTACAATAGTGAGTAGGATGTCAGGTACTCGAACAGACCATTGATGTGCTTGAAACCAGTTACCCAGCAATTAAACGACGGTATCCGTATGTTGCAGATGCAGGCACACAACCTTAGTGGTGTGATTCAACTTTGTCACACTTCTTGCGTCCGTCCATCTTCTTTCTGCTTAGATTAGCACTCATCCTTTGGTTTAGGCCCTCTACAACGGAGGTCCCCTCTCTACATACCTCGCTACAGGTAAGCTTCAGATCGTAACATCGAAATATTAGCGTTCTTAGGCAGCCCTACAGTGAAGACATGGCTAGATGCAAATCCCAACGAAGGTGAGATCGTTGTTGAGCCTCACTGTCTTCTCTTTGCTAATGTTGGCCCAGTCCTTTCCCTCCTGATCGTCAACTCGAACGATTTCCCTCCCACGGCGTATGATGCGGTATTCCAAGGTGCAGGACTGGCTGCCATGTCATATGCACCCCCTTCAGCAGCGGTACCTGCGACGCAATGGCCCACATTGGGTAGTTTGATATCATCTGGAAAGCGTCTCATCACCTTTATGGATGCGTCGGCGGATTTCAACAGCGTTCCGTACATCATCCAAGGTATGCATGCTACCCTTTTCATACTTCTTCTGTCAATATTAAAGTTCTGGCAGAGTTCATTAACATTTGGGAAACGCCTTATGACGTTACCACCACCTTTGATTGCAGCGTTAACCGCACGCAGGGTGATCCTACAACAGAAATGTACCTGATCAACCACTTTTTTGATACCGTAGTTTTCGGGGCGCCTGTTCCGGATCCTAGCCAGGCTAATCAGACTAACGCCGTGTCTGGGCCGAATTCTCTCGGACAACAGGTCAGTCTTTGCGTCAGCGAATATGGCCGATACCCCAACTTTATCCTCGTTGATGTACGTTCCTGGTCTATGTCTTCGATTCCGCCCACTCACGGCCGGATTTTTCAGTTCTATGAGTATGGCGGTGGCTCTGTGTTCGAGGTAGCTGCTGCCGCCAATGGTGTTACATATGCGCCTACTACTCCCATTGCGACGCCCATTCCACAGGGCGGTTCATCGATTCCAGGGACTGCATCCCCCTCGTCGAACGGCGCAGTGTCCACATCTGTACCATGGGCCACCGCATCAGTGCTTATCGCAAGTGTTGCATTTGGTGTCCTGTACGCTTTGTAGCGGCCAAGGATGATCGATTGTCAATACATTCTATCTACTCGCTCACTTACCTGTACATATCTACCATCTATAAGTTAATGATTCCCTCAGGATATCAATTGTTATTACAGTCAGGATAGTAATAGGACTTCAGAATATTCATTGCCCTATCGTTTTCTCTCCACCCGCCACTTGTACACGCGGGGTTTGTAAACCGATGGATCAGATTTTTGTCTCCTGCTGCTGCGGTCTTCATCTTCATCCTCATCACCGTCGCTGTCCCCTCCCTCAACAAGCTCGGCTCCTTGGACCTTTTTACGACCACCCTTGCCAACTAGCTGGCGTTGCATCTCTAGCTCACGAAGTGCATATGATAGCTGGGTATCTCGAGTAAGCCGCGCGGCTAATTCTTTCAGAAGACTCGTGCGGTTTTTCTGCGACGTCAGCTGAAGCATGACAGGACATTTGCAATGAAATCACGCACAATGTTCGCAGATTCTTGGTTTTCCTCTTGGGTATTATCCATCTCTTTCGCGATAGGCTTATTCTTTCGTCGCCGGCGTGACTTGGAAGAATCGGAGACTTTCCATCCGAGATCGGATGTCGCTGGCGAGTCCGTGGATGAAGCCATATTTACATTCGTGCTGGCAGGAACTTTGGGCTCAATATACCGCCGAGCTTCGCAATAGTCAGCACAATGCGGTGTCAGATGGCGAGCATTTACCCTCTGCATCGTCTTCTGCAAACACGATATGTCTAGGAGCCGGACGTCCTTGTTTTCGTTCGCGTTTAGTCTGGGGTAGAATCACGCCGGCACTCCGGAGAATGTCCAGTTCATGATCCGCAAGGGCTTGGTCATCTTCTGCCTCCCCGTTTGTGTGACCTGACGAAATCAAGTTCGCTAGATCCGTCAGTTGCCGCTTGATCTTGTCGATTTTCTAAACAGAGTAAGCCTACTGGCCGCAATCCAAGGTGACGCGCATACCTTGAGCCCAGCGGCTTTCATCGTACGTATGTAGCCTTCATCCTGTGTCTTGAGCAGTTTGACCATGTCCATGGGCATGGCGACATTTCCTCTGTCCTTGACATGGACGCCCCCCACCGTCGTCTCGTTCTTCATTGCAAAGTAGAACTCATCTTTGTTTCTGTCCACAGCCTTTTGTTTCAAGCGGTTGATACGGTCCTGCTTTGAGTGGTAATCTCGTGCACGGAGGACATAATCCTTGTGTTTCTCGAGAATGCCATACTTTGCACGATGAGCGAGCTGAGAGCGCTCTTTGTGGTTTCGCCTGTGGAGCGAGTTTTTGAGGGAGGAAGTCATGATAGAAAAAGGCAATCAGCGTGACAGGGAAATATGTGTGACAAACTCTTGTGACCGAAAAAGATCGTCCGAATTTTGTGAGGTTGGACGACCCATTTTTGTTCTAATTTTTCGACGAAAAGTATGAGTTTCTCGCATTTCAGACTCGGGCAACTGGCCATGTCCCAGCCTTTGCCTCCACATTTGCAGCAGAACCAGCAACATCCTTACACTCAAAATATTATCCCAAACTCGTCCCAACCGACCATTGTCCCATCCTCGACCTCGGCTTCCACCAAACCACCCACGAACAGACCACCCTACGGCTCAGGAGACTCTGATGATGGTTACACCCTTGTCTTTCCAGACATCGACTCATTTCAGGAATGGAGAGCTCACGAGGAGGAAACCCAGATGGTCGAGTTCGTGAAAGGCGACACTCATGGCAGCAAAGCCGTCCCACCTCGCTTCAAGGATCACACCAAACTCGTCTGTGCCCGCCACTCTCGTAGTGGTCGGAAGAAATACGTCAAGAAGCATCCAGAAAGGGTCAGAAAGGTTCCCAGCAGAAAAGTGAGCATCGACGCTCAACCTCTGCGATCCGTGTTAATTCCCCATGCCAAAGCTCGAGGGACAGGGGTGTCAAGCTTCGATAAGCTACAAGACATACTATGACACCGAGGAAGTACGTGTCTGCTGTAAGTCTAACCCTTCTCATTCCTCTAGCCGTGCCTCCCTTTTACGCACAGATATCGCGGAACATTCACATCCCATCGGACTTTCCAACCTCCCCTTTACCCGCAGAGGAAGACGGGCTACTGTCGAAGCAGAAAAGGCAAAGTCAAAACGTACTGCACAGCCCGGTGCTCCTGCTTCAACGGAGGCTTCGACATCGAATGGTGGTACTGCTCAGACACCGCAACCTCACGTGCCAGCCTTCCCTCCAAGTGCTCCTCTCACCCATTTGCCACATCCGTTTCCCCACTATCCAAATCAGGCGGGCGTCAGCACTTCATATCCTCCAATGATCCCTCCACCACAGGTGTCCTCTGCCCATCACGAACAATGGGAGCGTATGTCCGTACTCTTTAACTCGATTCGGGAACACGCCCGTGCATACGAATACCCAAGCCCGAGTGTCGTTGCTTTGGAGAGCGTGTTGATACGGCTCTATCTGGAGAGCCCCATGGGCATGATCGGAGGTCCTGGCCTTGGTGCTCTAGGTCCTGGCATGCATGGTATAATGCCTCCCCAACCGCAGCAGCAAGGACAGGCGAACCAATCCCATGTCCAAGACTCTCATTCGCAAACGGGTGTAAACTCGAACCCCAGAGATCATGCGAACAGCGAAATGGACAGTGGGATCGAGAGTGGTTGAATAGCAGTCGCGGCGTACCCGATTCCTCAGTCATGCTGCACCACCCCCTTCTGCATTGGAATGATTGTAAGATATGGCACTAGGTTGAGAAGCTCTCCTTGTAGGTTCTATCCATGTCACTGGTATGTAATGTATTGTCGTCAGGCGGTGTAAATCATAGATAATACAACTGGTTTATAACAGTCTGGGAATAGGTCAATCCGCGAACGGATCTGCAAAAGGATCTTCAGCATCGACGAGCTTTCGTCCCGATTGTATACCTGAGCTCAATGCCGCCGGGTGAGTACTGCCCAGTGGGCGATCATCTTCGCTATCATAGTCGCTAAAATCAGAAAGACTTCCTCTGGTCTGATCCCACACTGCCTCGCTAGATGTACCATGTCGAGCGGAGGGTTGAAGGGGTGGTGGCAACGAGTTCCGCTCATTGTCACCATGGAACGATAAATCTTGCAGGTCAGGGTGGACATATCTCGACGACGAACCCCTGACCTCTTCATCGTCTCCCTCGTCATCAACTGCGGATGATTGCAGATGACGTCCGTGCGTTACTGCCGCAAGCTCGCGTGAAGGAAGGGTCATCGCACTCATAGATGCCTGGATTCCCGAGGTGGCATCCTCCGAGTGACTGGAGGCTGCAAGCTGTTCTAGGCTTGTCAGAGGTGGTCGTATCAGAAATCGGTATGTACCCACGTTATTGTACATGTCCAGCGATGATATAATCCGCTCGTTTGTTTCGATTAGGGTTCCGACCATCTCCTCATTCTCCACAAGCTAACGAGAGTTATTGTACAGCGAACGCACATGGATAAAAGAGCGGTACCTGTATATATCGAACTATAGTCTTTCCTGCTGCCTTGGCTTTCTCGAGACATTCTTGGACGCGGGGGTTGTCTGTGATACTCTCCTTCTCACTGTTAACCAGGATGATAGCATTTGCTAGATTGCTTGATGCGTGGCTCGCATTGGCAATCGATGTAAGTATTTGGGGTTTCTCCTGCAGACAATATGAGACATGGCTGATAACGCATCAAAATGATAGTTACGGTCTCAAAGTTGAAGGGAGCTCTCCGTGGACGATTCTTCTGTTGCTTAGCTTCCCGCTCTGCCTTGCGTTCCCTCTCCTTTGCTTCTTCCTCATCTTGTTTTGCACGCTTCCTCGCCACATCCTTGTCGATGTACAGGGCACGGAGGATATCGGCTTCGGTACTGTCTGAGCGACCGTGAGACCGGTGGTCGATTGCACGGGATTGTTTGTATAGAGCAACGACGGAAGACATAGAAGGGTCATTCTTGAATTGGTTACTCCACGATGCAAGAATGGAAAGCAATTTCTTCTTGACGTTGGTATCTGCATGGGGATCGGATGAGAGCTGCTTTAAGGCGTCGATAAGTTGGTCGTCCATGAAAGCCGCTACAAGAGAGACTATCAGTGCGCTACTGGACAAGTATCCTCGCAATTCATACTCCGGAATTTGTTGTCTCCATTTTCCATGAGGGCGTTGAGAATCTAGTGGCAATGAGGATGGAAAACGAGGATAGTTGCAATATTGACGTACCACGAGGGCACGGTATTTATGATGGTTGTCGCCATGCTTGATCTTCTTCCGGAGGGCCCTGGACGCTTCTGATGGCCTTGTAGCGGGGGTGATCAGCTAGATTGGAGTGGGTCATAGTCGGGGAGATTACTACTTACCCGGTCGACTGGAGGCTTATCGAGTCTACAAGCTCTGGTATACTGTTGGTAGAATGGTGAGGATTAATGATACTGGTGTGTGGGCAGAACACATGCCTGTCATAAGCTTCGCTGCTGTACTGCTGGGAGGTGAGTATCTCGACCAAGTTGGTGATAGATGACTGTCAGAGAGAGACAGCTGATAAGAGGTGGGCATGGGTGAGTGTATGGAAGTGTACTTGCATGTGGTTTGTCGCGGTTGAGGACATGCGAGACGAGTTTGAGTCCAGACATTCGATTTCAGCTTGTTTATCTCTTTCGATAGAGCAGAAACCAAGAATCACTCCCATCTTGGCAAGTCAATCGCTGTGACGTCACGCTTGTTAGTAAAGAAAAAGAAAATATATTCCATTTTCTCCAGTGTGACGTCATTCCCTCCTTTTCTTTGTCTACCATAATGCCTGTTCAGACTCGCAGCGGCCACATCGGAGATGCTTCCAAATTCGCGAAACCACCCAGTCCTCGTAGGCGCAAAAAGTCCAAAGAAGAACATGTAAGTGGCGACCATGAAGTCACTGGACACGAAGAGAGTCACCACGAAGAGAGTCACCCTGTCAAAGCGGAGGGAGAACACAAGCAAGTCGGAGAAAAGAGGGAGCACGAGCAGCCCTCCAAGCCCGAATCGTCAAAGGAAACAGACCGGCTACCCAAGAAACGACAGAAAACCGAGGAATTGGATGCCTCGAAGTATCAGTTCCATCCAGGTATGGAGCAACAGTGACTATCTCAAGCGAGATCGTCATGCAACTCTAATAGGTGTTATTGAACGCGGTCATATTTATTTCTTTTACCGTCCCAAAGTACAGCATGAGGAGGTTCAGAGCCTCGATGACGTCAAGAACCTCCACTTGCTTCTCGTTCCTCGTCCTCCAGAGTTCAGTGCAGCGGGAGAGCACCAAGCTCAGGCCAGTGATGAGGGTGATGAAGAATCTAAAGAAATGGCTGTTCTTGCAGAAGGTGCAGATGTTGTACCAGCTCCGGAGACGTTAGATCAGCCCAAGAAACGTTATCGGCTACTGACAGTAGGCAAGAAACACCTGCCTGAAATCGAAGGTGCCCACCACGACGTCTTGTGGGCAACGATTACTGCGGTTGGTGAGGACCTGCACAGTCTAGAACGTGGCTTCGGCGAGAAAACATACGAAACAAAGACACGAGGTAAAATGCGAGGTAAATACGCTGACCCGACGCTGACAAACCCTCAGGGGTCCGACACGAAGGACCTGCCAGGTTGGCTGGCCGAGGTGTCTATAATATCGTGAACAAAAAGGGTCACGTTCCCTCGAAAAACTCGACGCACTTGGCGTACCATCTAACTCACCCCAGCACGGCTGGCCAGGTACAGCAGAGTCTTGGCATTCATGTGGCATCCTCTTTCGTTGTCCAGGTCAAAAACCCGCTTGCCGAGACACCTTACGGACAGCGCGTAGGATCATCAGTTGAGGGGCGCGCCCATTATCCCGACGTGATCCTTGACAATGTTTTTGAGCGAGGTTCCCAAGGTCGTCATCCTTCCGGACTTCATTTCACCACATGTCATTGTATTGAGTTACTGGATTACGAGGGAGCAGAACTCTTACTGATCGGAGCCGGAACCGGAGTGGCTCGTAGCGACGAGACTCTAGGGGAACACCGAGGAGAAGGTAGGCAGTCACTTTCAATCTTGGTCACCATGATTGAGACTCCGTCGTGCAGCACTCCAAGCGGTCAGCGGGCGAGAGTCTCAAGAACCAACTGAGGACGTTTTCAGAGAGCTTGCGGCGAACAAAGAGGTGTTTCCAGCTGAACCGCTGGAGGGGCACTGGATTTAGGTGGTTGACGATTGTTTTTGACCAGTGGCCATTAGTAAGTTTGTTCGATGTTCTGTTGTACAATGAATTGCAAGAGTGGAATAAGCTGTTGAGCGTGGATACAAGGAAGGGACAAAAATCGATCATCGATCATGATTGAGGCTCTGCCTCATCGCCGTCGTCGTTGACCCGCAATACCTTTATCCACTCGCGATAGTTGAAGTTCCCTTGGCGGTCAGTGAACGAGCTTTTCAGAAACTTGTCAATCTGAGGACTTGTTAAGCGAACGGTGTCTGGTAAATTTAGAGTGGTGTACCTCTTGTTGATCCATGCGTTCTCCTACTTCGCTCATCCACTTTCGCATCTCATCTACTTTCACTATACCCGTGTCACTTTCATCGAAACACTCGAACGCTTCCTTGAGTTCTGCTTCAGGATCGAATTCAAAGAGACGTTCGCTCATCATTGTTAGAAACATCGTGAAATTGATGCCTCTGTCGGCGGGGTGTGCGTCATCATGATTGGGTGTAGGCTTGTGATTGGTGCCACCAGGTCGCGAGCTCAGAAGGTCATCCAGCATGGTTTTTGAGGGTGATATTCCTGCCATCTAATTCAGCAATGTAGGTTATATGCGTGATGGCGATGGCTGACCGAGACTCGAGAATATTTCACGTAGATCTGATTCGGTGACCCAACCGTCCTTGTCATGGTCTATGAGTTGGAATGCTTCTTTGAACTGCTGCACTTGTTGGGCTTGGAACAATGAGAATACGCCTGATGGTTCGCGTCGTGCCCTAGACTTTGCATTCTTTGACTTTGTGGGTGTTGCATTGGGTGAGAGATAGTCTGGGTATCTTGACATGATCGAGTCGAACGAGAGGCGTGCATGCGGTCACGTGCAGGAGTAGCCAAGTGCTATTTTCTCACGATTAGTATGACCTCATTTCGGTCCGTTTACTCCTGTGCTAGCAGAGTGCGTGAGAAAAACATTTCAGTTAAATTTAATGCTCCGTGCTGCGCCGGGATTGAAATTCGGATAGCTTGGCATACCAAGGCGGGAATCTCCGGGGATCTCCGCAGCTGGAGGTCTTGGCGTCTCTCTCTTGGCATTCACCTTGGCTTTGATCGACCTTGTCTTGGCACTGTTCTTGGCGATTGGTGCATATTTCAATTATAAAACTGAAATGGATTCGTCTTGGCAGCATCCTCGGGGCTTGGTTCCTCTTGACGTTCTCCAATCGCACCTCTTCCAGAATATTGCACTCTCCAACATGTCCACCACCTCATCCTCCCCCTCTCCCCCTCCCCCAGCCCTTCAAGACGACTTCGTATGTCAATGGCAGGGCTGTTCATCCTCGTTCAGCGACCCGGAGCTCCTTTACAACCACCTGTGCAATGATCACATCGGTAGAAAGAGCACAAACAACCTATGCTTGACTTGCAAGTGGAAGGACTGCGTTACTTCCTGCGCCAAGCGAGATCACATCACAAGCCATCTCAGAGGTAAATACCTCCTCTCTACCTTGTTCTCGTTCACCTACAGCCACTTCCCCAGTACACACGCCGTTGAAACCACACGTATGCGAGGTATCTTGTTGTCCATTTTTATCTTCTCCCACTTCTCACCCCTCCCGCCCCATTTCCAGATCTGCAAGAAATCTTTCAAACGCCCCCAGGACCTCAAAAAGCATGAGAAGATACATACTGAGGAGCACCACGCCCAGCACAAGCATTCAAAGGCGATCACCGTCAACGATCCTACATACGCTTCCAGAGTCCGTGGAGATCCTCCCCCCCAAAAAGGATCTCTGAATAAGGTTTTATCTAATAAGCCGTCATCCGCAGCATCCATCGCTTCCATCCCCACCAAAGTCCCCTTCGCTCGCGCGAGACCCCACGCAAGCTCCGTCGCAGACGGTATCCTATTTTCAGTCATCCCCTCGCATCACAATTGACTCTTATCATCTTAGGATCTCATTACGCTGCTCTTCCAACGCCCTCCCCTGAGTTGGAACATGATACTAATCCCTCTCGCCCCCTCCCGGGTTCGTCTTACGAACTCTTCCTCCAGAACCAAGTTCCATCTTGGGGTGCAGCCAAAGCACAGGGTATCCCTTCGGGTCCTACCTGCAACAAGCGTTCCTACGATCATGCCGTCGACGATTTCTTTTCAGACGTGAAAAAGAGAAAGGTCAATCCTTCCTACGATGCCCGTGAGTACTCCGTCGAAATACACCTCGAGCTCACGTAGACAACTCACACACCACAGACATGGCGGAGCGTCTCAACGACCTCGCGTATGTCCAGGATCCTAACCAGTACGATTTTAATCCTCGGTCCGTTTCATTCGACGTCCGTACACCCGAGGAGCTTGCTGCCGTAAATGAATTCCTCATCACTCTTGGCCGGGACGTCGCGGGTTCTGTTCCTCGCTCTGGTCAAGCTCACTCTAACGATCGTTTCTCACCCTCCTCTTACTTTGATGCGGATAGCCTCAACCAACTCGGTCTTGTTGGAATGCATGGACTTGCCAACAATTCATTCTCACATGATCCTGCATATTCTCAGTCTTCGCATGAATATACGTCATACTCTCCACCTTCCCTGTCCAGGTCGTCACATCCATCTGTACAGCAGAGTCAATATGGTTCCCCTTATTCGTCATTGGGTACCTCTCAGTCCGGCAGCTATTCTACGGATCAAGTCATGTCTTCTCACAACCGTCGTATGTCGGCTCCTGCGGTACATGAGTTTGCCCTGGGTCATTCTTCATCCTCATACACGTCCGGCTATCAGAGTACATCCTCCCCTCAGAGTCATTTCCACCATACTCCACCGCTCGATCCGACATCTCCTCACTCCTCCAGTTCCACGCCATCCAATGCAACACCCCCACACCATCCCTCTGTCACGGATTCTCTTGCACCGTTTGATTACGTTCGTGTGCCACGCGGTGCTGCCCCGTCGCTTCAGTTAGCTGCTCCAGATTACCTTCGCAAACCTGCCCATGTCGTCATGAACCCATTGAAGACAGCCCCTGGAAGCGTACCGGATCCCGTAGAGCCCAAGCTTCGTGCCACCGTCCATTGTGGCCCACCCGCGAACCTAAGCTCGCTCGCTTCTTCCCCAAGTACTTCCACGTCACTTTCGTCGTCAAGCACCCTCTACCCTCTCCTCTTACCTGAGGATGCGGATCTAAGGCTTCCCTCGCTCCGGCCCAGTACTGGTCCGATCACATTGCCTCCTATCACTGAGATGTACCGTTCTCCTTCTCCCATTTCGACGCCGCGGTCACCAGCCACCTCTCGTGGAACAACTCCTAGCTCGACGCGCTCTTCTCCTGTCCCCTCTCACAAAGCCCTCTTCAGTCTTCGTTCGGTCACCAAAATCACGGAAGGCGATGAACTCGTCAGTAAAGTGGGCAAAATCGAATTGGCTCATCTTAATAATGACGCGGTTATCCCTCCCGAGGAGAGGAGACGACATGCTGAATTGATCAGGCACCTGCTCGTCAAAATAAATCAAGATTTCAAAAAGCGTCACAGCTCTACAGAGGTTATCGCAGAGAATAATCCATCCATGCCGCTTGCAAGTAATCCATCGGCTGACGTTGAGATGGCTGTTGTTTGATTACCCATTTCCCTCTTCCCTTTCTTGCCAAGTACGCTTAGTGTTGTATTATATATTGTGCATTGATTGCAGCGTATCAATTACAGGTGAAACCGTGTATGAAGATAGCAACGAACAGAGCGACAGTGTAATGGAAGTGTAATAGACTAACTACGTTTCAATGTCAGTTTGATTTTGGGCGCAGACCCAGAGGGTGTCATGGAGGGTTCAATATCTTCCATCGCCGACAAGGGGGGACTCGTGGCGAGTGGAGAAGGAACAGCGGCACCAAAGCTAAAAGACGCATTCTGAGTGGGTTTGTTGAACCCGCTGAAAGTTGCGCTGGGAGTCATGGGAGGTGGGCTGGTCGCAGAAGCGGGCGTTGCAGGGACAGGTGCAACACCGCTGTTGAACTCTGCCCAGCGGGGACATTTCCGGTTAGTTTCTGCAGAGAAAGGGTCACGTTAGCAGCTGCGGAGGAAACCAAGGACCAGCATCTCGTACTCATGTGCCCCATTTGTCCGCAGTGGCCGCAACGCCTCTATGAAATATTAAGATGAAGTTGAGTACATGGCAAGCCGCCAAGGGGGAAAAAAAGCACCGTCGTATCTGGCTTGGCTGGTCGACTTAGCTGCATTGGAGTACCCCCCTCCTTGACAATCTTGGCGTTCTTGCGGTGTAAGCGACGTTCTTGGTTCTTTTTCATCCGAGCGATACGCTCTTCCAATCTGAAAAGGAAATAATCGCGGACCGTTCATTAGTTCCCGGACTAGAAGACGAAAACAGAAAACATACCGCTTCTTGTACCGCTTATCCGTGTCTGCATCGCCAGTAGGTGCGAGGTTGTCGGCTAATGTAGCTTCATCCTCCAGCTGCTGGCGTGCGCGAATGTATGCGCGAATAACAGCTGGATCGCGGATAATTTCTGTTTGCCACTCATCATCGATCTAGGGGAAATAAGGCTTAGACTTGCCGCGGGATACAACACGGATTGGCAACGTACCAAACGTTTTATTCGTAATACCTTACGACTACCTTCTGGTCCCAGACTCATTTCCCGGTCCCGGTCCAGCGACGATGCCCGACTAAAAGCGGGAGAAGTGGGTCTTGTAGTGGGTGACATGGCAGGCGAAAATGGTGTTTCAGTTCTCATTGAAGTCTGCCTCTGCGGAACTTTCTTGGGTTCCGGAGGTGGCGCTTCTTCCTCCGGTGTGAGCTGGGGCTCATCCTTACGGCTGAGTGAGTCAAATTGTGCCTTCCAGATCCGCTCAATTTCAGATTTGTAAATCTGCTGCTGTTCGGCGACATTATACCTGTGGGCGGATTTTGGTCGGTTTTCAGCCTCGGCTGATAAGGTAAATTAGTAACAGACCAGGCTGGAAACTTGAAGTAAGTCATTTACCAAGCTTTTGCTCGTAATCCTCGCCAGCTTTGACGAAGATATCCTTCATGGATATGCGAATGAAACTGAATGCTTCGCCTCGACCACTGGGGTCGCCTTCACCATGGAGTCGAAGCATGGCCTTAGCCTGCGTAGCAAATAGGAAATTCTTTGTTGTGATCCAAGGGGCAAGCTGTTGCTCGATAGAGAGCTTCGATTCTCCCTCGTCATCCTCAGTCTGTTCCGCAGTTTGCGTGTAACCCGCGTCCTGCAAGTGGCGTTGCCCCACTTGCATACTCTCCATCAGCACGACCTGTTCTGGTCCCACCATCTTGAGCATATCGGCATCGCTAGGTACGGTAACAGTGGCCTTGAGGCGCCAAAATCCTTGGTGCGGTCCGCGGCGATGATATTCCATGAACTCCTTGAGCCTCTGCCGCATTTGAAGTTCGTTTTGATCTGGGAAGTACTTCATCAGACGCGAGATTTTGAGACGCTCCTCGGCGCTTTTCTTCAGGAGCTTGAACGCAATGATCTGAAGTCTGTACTTGATGGTATTTGTGATTTTTCGCGAATGAGGACCTGGGACCTCCGTGACAGGGTATGTTTGCCCAATTACGAAAAGGTTCTTGATTTCCCGCAAGAAATACTTCGTATCACCCTTTGTCGTGCTCCTGATGAATTGACGATCCGGTAAGCTCAAACATAGAATGGAGGTGACTCGATCCTTCATACCTGACAACAAGGAAATCGGTATGATATGGCTTGTGTCGGAAAAGGGGTGCCCGCACAAGGTTATTGTACAACGCCGGAAAGGTTTGTCCTGGATATACGTAACCGAATTTCATGAATGGTGATTCATCTTGCGGTTCAAGTACAAATGGGACACCAAGGTCGAGCTGAAGATTGTTTGAAATCTCAACACAAAACTCACAGTCGGCAATGACATACCCTCGGCATGTAGTCATCCTTCTCGTCTTTCTTGCGATAATAGTTAACGAGAATACTACCCATACCGAAATTCGGAATAATTGGAGGGTGTTCCTCCTGTAAGGCATGATAAGCTCGCGTTTACACAAGGAGAGTCCAACAAAACGCACGGAATATTCCCAGAGAACGAAATTACTGGTATCTTTCAGTGTCAAATCACTCGTCTTGTGAAGTCCTTCGCCGATATTACCGCCTTTTCCAAGCTTTCGCCCGGCTTTGTCTTTCTTCTTCTTCGCAGTTCGCACTTTACTGAAACGTAGCTCAATGTTGGTTGGAAACTGCAAAGCCGGTCGATGGAAAGATCGGGCTTCTTGTTTGGAAAGACGAGTTTTGAACTAAGGGGAGTGGGGTCAAATTGGTGTGAAAGAAGAGTTCTCAGAAACTTACAAATGGCAACTGAAGCTTCTGTGCGGAGTATGCATGTTCCACAACCAATTGACCAAAGGTCTGACGGACACGGTGCCGACCACCCTCTTTCGCAACTTCGTATAAGTGATCATTCGAAAGGTTAAACTTGTCACGAGACTGAGCGTTGTCAGCTCTTAGTCGTTTACGTGGCCTGACCGTCTCCACGGCTGCAACCTGTGAGCCTGCAACCTACCCAAAGCAGATTAAAAACATACCTGTTGTTCGATCCTCGGTCGCAAGATCTTCCTCGTTCAACTCTAGGTGAGTAAAATCACGAAATGGAGCCCCAGGGCCCCAGATAATACTTTGCGTCCATGCGCCAGACTCGAGCGAGTTGTTGACTGGAGTGGTTAAATTATCCGATTCTTGAGCTGGAGCACCAATGACTTTGCCTGGTGCGTAGACAACTTCATCCTCCCAATTGGATAGCAATACGAGATCAAAGCTTCTATCGTGCAAAGGGAGGGCTATGGGGAGATCTGAGTTTTCGCGCTCCTGTAAGGAGTAAGCAAAGCTGAGAGGGTGTCAGGGGTGATACTACTACCTCGATGGCTTTGAAAAGGTCGTTCTCGATACTCCCAGCAGACACAACTTCTTCCACGCGTCTACTCTCATTCTGACGTTTGGTGTCACCAGCAACAACCTCGAGAAAACCTCTGGGGGCATCCCGCTTGCGAGGGTAGAAACTCTCAGCTAGAAGGCATTAGCAATCCAATTACAGTTTATAGGCGAGTTTCACTTACCAGCGAGAGGCCGCTTTGTTATCCTCGACTTCTTTCCCGTGTACCCCTTGAACAAATCCGAGAAATCAAGGATCTTGTGCTTCTCGAACCCAGGGAATCGCTCGTAAACAGTCCTTGGTCGCTCAATAAGGCGCTTCACGACCTTGACACGCTTCTCCTTGGGTCGTATGGAGACTGGGGATTGAGCTTCGACTTTGACGATGTCCCCGGAAAGCGATTCGTTTTCGAGTTCCCTGTCTACCTCGTCCTCGTAATCCTCGCCTTGATCTGCGCCAACTGCTTCGTCGTCATCCTCCCACCTGTCGTTGTAAATCTGTGAAACGTCGAGGGCAGGCAAGCCAGTGATTCCAAGGCTGCTGGTGAGACCACTGCTGGCTGGAAGGGACAATCCTTGGAGAACGTTGTTGATGGAGAAACCCGTCAGAGTTGAGATCACATCGTTCTCTTCCTGAAGGCCAGAAGTGTGAGAGATGAACCCGTCAGACGTGTAAAGGATGGCATACTTGAATACTCATTCTGAGTCGCAGTCCGATGTTGGCTTGGACGTAGCAAGGAGAAAGGAGTGTCTGAACTCCAGATGAGGCAATTCCAGACAGCACCGCTGAGCAATTGCCAACGACACCTCGCAGAACGCGTCTCTAATTTCTTGCTCTCTTACTCCCACGAACACTCGCAATGTCCATTACCATGGCCAAGGAAACTTCAGAAAAGCTGGATGCAAGTGTTGTTGTGTTTCTCATTGCACAACGTGCTCACATCACTCCAGGATTTCCGAGCTGGCGTTGCCTCCGTCGCGGAGGACATCATCTTCCGCATCTTCCCCACTAAGGTGAGCGCCATGCATTACTCCGATATTTGAGATACCGATGCTCCCTAGACGCTGTGAGAAGTATCCAGCATTGTGTCGTAACATCGGCTGACACCATACAGGGAACTCTCATCCACGATCGAGAGCGCTAATGCCACAGACTCTCTTTATAGTTTATCACAAGTGCCTACATTAACAGATGCAAGAGTTTATCCTCCTCCCGGTTCAACTGACTCCAATGGACCTTCCTCAAAGAGGAAACGTTTGGAAGACGGTGTGGCGCCCTTGGTGAACGACATCACAAATGCTAGGTATCCTGAACTCGTACATGCCAGCAAGCATATCTTGAAGCTGCAAGAAACTATTAAAGCAGAGTGTGTACAGCTATCCGATTCATGTGTGAGTTAGATCAGCTAGCTATTCTCGACTCTTCTTACACGAACAATATCCAGGACAAAATCAAGCTGTGGGTTAACCTGACAATGCCGAAGTGTGTTCATCTCTCCAGCTTATGAAATGGCTTAGCTGATGACCCACTTAGAATAGAAGAGTATGTCTGCATTTCATTTCAAACTGCTTTGATTCATTGTTATTTTCTGTCGTTTTAGTGGCGATAATTTTGGTACGTAACCTCTCCTCACGTTAGAATGCATCAGCTAGACACACGACTTGCAGGTGTCCAAATTCAAGAGGGTGCGTGTTGAAACGTTGACCCGTCATACTTTCCGACTGCTAAGTCTTGTTCTAGAGGTCCTTAGTGAACTGCTGCGATCGCAAGAGAGCGCCTACAACATTCGTGACAGCGTCCGACAGAACCATTTGGCCCGAGCCAAAATATGCTCAAAACTCATCAAATACCCAAACATCGAAGACTACACGGTAGGTATTCTCTCGAGCGTCGGTTCTCAGCATTTGATTTCTCGGGTCTGTTATAGCTTGCGCTGAAAGAGCATGACGAGAAGCAATTATTCTTCGCTCGCCAGAATCTTATCGATATCAGAAATGTCTACGCCGTGATGACGGACATCCTGCATAAGAATATCGCGAAAGTGAGTGGGTCCACCATAGCAGAACACCAGAGTCAACTCACCGTCGGCAGATACGTTCACCGAGGGGCAACAACAGAGCTGGTTTATACTAAAGGGTTGGGAGATATTGCACCATCCATTTTGCTAATTTACGCAGTCTCATAATATCAGTGTAAGAAGCGACAGATACAGTCTCATGGACCATCCCCACGTCATTAAATATAGTGGCTAGGTACTTTTTTGTAGCTAGTGAGAGCCCTCCTACACCGAGATAGTTTTGAATATGTTGAAACCATCTAGTGCCGTGCTGATGACAGTACCGGGGATCTGTGGATGCCAATGGATTTCCTTGACATCCCTTTGTCCCTGGTGGATGAAGAGCAATTGAGGTGGGACTTCACGGCCACCTTGAGGCGTTTCATTCATAGGTGCACCGACATCCTCGTCGTCCTGTTCAACTCCCAGATCCCACAGTGTAACTTGATCATCAGCGCCAGATGCAGCGAATACAGAGTCATCCGTCGGATGCCATTCAATGGAGGTAATGGGGGCGTGATGCCAAATGAATGCAGCAACGGGAGTGGGGACTTCGCGAGCTGATCTGCAAAACACTTTAGTCAGCCCCTACTTGAAACCCGAAGGAATTGTCAATTACCCCATCTTGCTGACATTCCGTAGATCCCACACTTTGATAGCCCCATCATCGCCTCCACTAATCAACAGGTAATTGGTGTTACGATTCCAGCTAATGACATTCACGTCACTGTCGTGCGCAGGGTCAATGCCGGTGACGCTTCGGCGTCCTTTACTCCGTACGTCCCATATTTGAATGCTATGATCGGCTGAGCAAGACGCAAAGACGGTAGGTTCTGACGGACTCCACTGGATATCTTCGACACTTGACGTATGCGACGTGAAAGGTTGCGTGAGGGTGTTAAACCCTGATTGGGTGGTAGTGGTAAGGTGTATTTTCGAGTGAACATCTCCCGTAAGAAGTCGGAGTGCGGAGGGATTCGTGGCCGCTGACGCGGCCCAGTCCATCGCAAATCCCTCGGCGCGTCCGTGCGAGGCAATGGTAAATACGGGCTTGGTTGTCCGTGACTTTTCCCAAGAGTAGCCAGGCACATCAAGGGATTCTATGAGTGGTCGGATGTCCCATATGTGGACTTTTCCCGTGTCAGCCCAGGTTGCGGTGTAGTACGGTTGGGATACGGGCATTAAGGGTGTAGATGGGGGTAGGGGCTGGGCACGGACGCGATTTACACCACCGTTGTGCGGTACAGAACGAAACTCGAGGATAGCGTCCTCATCAAGGGCTTCGTCGTCGTCGTCGTCGTCGTCGTCGTCGTCGTCGTCGTCGTCGTCGTCGTCGTCGTCGTCGTCATCATCATTTTCATCGTCTGCAGACACAGAGTCAGATTGATTGCAACAATAAGCTATCGGAAGAGACCAACCTCCATCCTTCTGAGTTTTGTGTAGGGAGCTCATCTTAAAGACCGATACCTCGTTCTTATCTGCCCGGTCAGCCTGCGTGCCCGCGACCGCATAAGCGGTGGCAGGATATCTTTGCCGTTCATCCCCAAGGCTATCTCGCAGGACATCGAACGACAAGCACGACCAGGTCACATCCATCGAATGGCGCATGATATAGACTGAATCATCCGGCTCTAATTTTTCGTCTTTGCCGAGAACATGTGTCCCGGGAATGAACGCTTCCAGTGAGAGTGGTTGTTCTTCATTCTCTTCGACAGCAGGGACGACCTCGTCAAGATCCATTCCTGATTAAAAAGAATCGAGAGGAGCAATGTTACAAATGTGTGAGATATAAGATCATCTGCGCTTTTGCTCGTACCGTCCTCCGCTTCGCCGTTTACGATCTCTTCGTCTGATTCCAGTTCGTCCTCCCACGCATCTTCATACTCGCCGATTTCCTCTGCTGAGTGGTCTCCACGTTTAGCAGAGCTCAGAGGGGCCTTGGGGTATGCTTGTCCATCGGATGGATGGTCTGTCGCAGAACGTTTGGACATTTCGTAGATGGTCGAAAGACATCTCGTCAATATCGGGCTCGATCAAAATGATTGATCACGTGACTGGGTAGCAAGGATTATTTATTTACTTTTGTTGGATAACTGTGAATAATGTATCGCGGGAACTTTCACACCTTGCAATACAATGTTCCGAGAATCGACTCGACAATTCCGCTGAGTCAAAGGGTTACGCGTCCTAACCGCAGAACGGTCAAGGATGACGCATGATGGTTACGTGCCCGATGAGTCGGGGGTAACCCTCGGTTCGCTGGGGTCGGGGAAGGCTGACGCACCACGGGCAAACACCAAATTGAATCGGCAAACAGGCACCATGTGATTGAACACCTGCAAAAAGGCCCGCCATCAAACTGTGATTGAACATACAACGGTGACAAAGCAGGTTACTGTTCACCCACCGGGCGCTGCACCAATTTTGGTGTTTGCCCATGGTGAGTCGTGACATATCGCTTTCTAACTCGATGTCCACGTCAGCGTACTAATAGCTTGACCGTGAAACTAAAATATCGTCGGCCAATCAGGAAGGGTCCCTCGCTCCTTAAAGCGCGTCGAGACATTTTACGACCCAAGCTCTGATTTTTTTCACCATGTCTACCCAAATTGCACTTCCAAACGGGTATGCTCTTCTTCTGCGTCCCTCGCTGGATACCAAACCCTTGCCCACAGTTTCGGCTATGTTCCAGCGTCACTCCTCTCCATAGGCTGGCTCCTTGTCTGGCAGACATTGCTCGTTGGTAGGGCTCGCAAGCGTGCTGGCATCGCTTACCCACAATGTAAGCAAGACACTGGTTTCCGCAGATTCTTGATCGTTAACACGCTCGCGTGTATGTAGTATATGCTGAGCAGGCACAAGTCAAGGCCAGCCCAGAAGCCATGCAGTTCAACTGCACCCAACGTACGTTTGTTTTGTATATCGTAATCCAAAGTTGCTGACGTGCATATCCCTTCAAGGTACCCATCAAAACACCCTTGAGCTTGCACCCATCGTAACACTCTCGTAAGACAATTTTATTTCTCTAGTTTTCACTGATCCACATGATATTCGTTAAGCACCCTGGT
>JBBPRG010000013.1:0-43920 GCA_038092895.1 Chalciporus pseudorubinellus | reverse complement strand
GACATGATCGCTGATATCCTCACAAAGGCCCTAGTCAGGGACCAACACTGGAAATTCGTCCGTGGTATGGGATTACGACTGTGCTTGAGTGGGAGTGACAAAATATAACTCTTTCCGGATGCTTCCCAACCAGTTCCATGAAGTCCAATCCACTTCCGGACTTTCCGGAAGTATTTCCAACGTTTCCGGAGATTCTGACGTTTCTGAGTGTTTCCGGAACTTCCGGAAACAGCGCGGGAACTCCGGAACCTCGGAACCTTCGGAATTGTTCAGTGTGCACTCCTATTCATCTGATTCTATCTATATGCTTTCCTATGCTTATTCATAGTTCATTCCATCATTCCCTATTATTATCCTTACCATTCCATGACATTTAGCACCCGGTTTCGGGCATTCTGGACCGGAGTTACATCGGACTTATGCGAGCACATCTCCACCCATGTACTTAAGGGTCTGGACTCATTTCCTGAGCACCTCAGTTGTTTCCGCCCCTTCCAGGCAGCGGCTGAGTTGGGCATTCCTGCCTATTCCTTAGATTTTGTCACCACGGAGGTCATGAATGTGGAAGGTTCAATATCCAAGACAATGTCCCCTTCAGGGCATGCCAGGGAAAGGATTTCGGCTGTCATGTGAGGAGGCGGATCGCAGTTAAAGGTAGACAAGGAAGAAGAAGCAACAACAGATGAAGAAGGAGGAGAAGGAGGAGGAGGCATAGCTTGGGCTCTATTTCGTTCCATCTGGACATGATCCACACATCCCTTTAATCCCTTGGCACCGGGAATCCGGGGAATGTGTCCGCCGGCAGATAGAGTCGGCCATCAGTGCCTCGGATGATGTGTCCAGCGTCGAGGTACTGCTTGCAATAAACGCAGTTGTGGGTAAAGTGTCCGAAGATGGTGCAGAATGCGCATCCGGGATCTCTCCCATTTGGCATGGTCGGATGTTGGTGTGGATGCAGAGGCGTCATAAGGGCTACCTGTTCTTGTTTGACCTGTACTCCGGTAGGTGGTGCTGTAGTCAGAGCCGGAGAATGGTGGTGGTGGTGGTGGGCATTCGGAACCGGAATAGCCGCGCGAAGTGCGGATCCTGTCAGGAGAAATTTAGCCGCCTTTACAACCTCTGCCATCGGATAAGGGTCATCTGGATGAAGGTCAGGTTTAACAATAGACAAGCGGTGGCGGATCCGATCCTGTACTTCCTGGGAAAATCCTCCAATGAAGAAGGTATCCCTTTTGGTAGCGGAAAGCTTTCCGGAAGCAACGAGGTGAGCGGATATCTTGGTGAACTTGCACTGGTACTCTCCCAAGTCCTCTTGACTGCGCATGGGTTTGGAGTAGTAATCTATAATCAAATATTGAATGTCAGCCCGGCAATAGCGATTGGTACCTTCGCAGCCAGGGTACAATTCCTTGACGGCAGTGGTGAAAGCGTCCCAGTCTGCCGGATTGGCAGTAGTGGAAGGAAAGGTTTCCCAAACCTCGGCTTCCTCAAGATCGGCATACCGGATGGCAGCTTTGATTTTGTCACCATCGCCGAGTCCGGCAGTGGTCCCAAGTAGATCGACATCTTCAAGGAAGCGAGGCAACTGAGCCAGAGTCTTGCCGTCGAATTTCGGGGCATTCTGAGTACCGCGCAAGGGCATGGGAAGAGCGGGATGAGCCATGACTGAACCAGGAATGGGGGAAGGATGCCAGAAGGGAACAAAGGTAGAAACGGAGGGAGAAAAAGGTGCTCCGGATTCCTTGTCCGGATTAGTTAAAGAAGAGGGAAGGTTAGCTATCGGAAGGACGGAAGAGGAACTTGCGGAAGCAGGAATTTCGGACTGGACTTCGGAAGAACTATCAGCCTGTCAGTTGCGGACTGACTGATTGACGTTTGATGTGCTCGGAAGCAATGTCGGACTTGCGGAAGGATAAAATAAGAATGATAAGGATGGGGACGACGGGGATGGAAGGTCGAGAGTTGATGGGAGAGGTGTTAGAGGAGAAAGAGACGAATTTAATGAGAGTCTGAGGGGGGATTTGTTTCGTCGAGGTGTTGACTCGAAGAAAGCTCCTGGCAAGACAGGGGAGGTAGGACTAGAAATGTCCGAGTTTCCTCCGAAGGGGCTTGTCAGCGAAGGAGATGTATTGATAAGAGGTACCGGAGAAACTCTTTCCGGACTAAAAATAGGTCCAGAAGTATTGATAGCGGAAGCATTTGGGTTCGGACCGGAAATGGATGGATCGACGGATGCAATCGGAGTGACAGTGGTAAAGAATTGACAATCTTCGGAGATGTTGAGCTGGCGAAACTGGGCGAGTAAATTTTCGAGCTCTAGCCTCTGGGAGGTAGGTCTAAGAGTCCTTCTTGTCAGTTCCACTGAATCCCTCGCGGTGGGCTCCAGTTGTAGAAATCTAAAAGATCCCAAGGAAAGAGATCCAAGGTGGTCAGTAGAAAAAAGAATAATAAGGGTGCGATATGTGCGACCCTTAGGGATTCCAGAAAGAAGAGACAAGAAAGTTGACTTTAGAGAGGCGTACCACACTCTGGAGAGCTGGATAATGGGTTTCCGGAATGAAACCAAGAGTCCTGACTTCTTCCTGACGCTTAGGACAGAAGGGAGGGGCGAAGGAATGGTCGGATTAACGGCGGAACGGAATGCGGACGGTCAAATTCGGTGAGAGCAACCTCAGGAGGAGGTGGAACATTTAGAACTTTTGAGTGGAAAAGAGTGATCTCGAAAAATGGTATTGAATATGACTAAGTACAGTCTTTTATAGTCTGGGTATTCCCGAGACTTTTGACAGTGACAGGAAGTGATGATAAAAATAGAGGGGTGAGTCCGGAGCGTGTAACTAAGAGTCCGGAATATGTATGAATGGTCCGGAATACGAGTCCATAGGTAGAAACGTATGGTAGAGAGGAGATCAGAGGGAAAGGAGGGTAAGTACTCACTGGCGAACTCGACCAAACAGGGACAAGGGACTTTTTGAAGGTGGACAGGACGGAAGGGCGATGGCTTTGAAGAGTACGGATTCACGGACTGACGAGTCCGGGGATCAGATTGGAGCAGAAGCTCCGAGGACACGATGGAGAGAGGAGGGAAATGGCGGACAGACGGATCGGAATAGACGGAAACGTAATGGAATGGGTTGGGGTGGAATATGGTGCAACTGCATCGTAGGGAACTTGGGTTCTCTACAGTGGCAAACACCTTGATACTCCCGAGCATATTGCTCTTGATTGAGTGTCTTTGTAAACTAGGAAGGATAATTAAGTAGCCATTATTAATAACACAAAGACAAGGAGTAGTTTGGATGATACATACCACAAAGCCAAATTGTGTGTATGTGGCCATGGTTTCATGGATGTTCCAAGGTACCACCATGTAAAGTTTTGCTAGAGCGCCCTTGATCCTCGACTCATCTGACGCCCAGCATGTTGGACTGCAAGGATCCACTGCAGGCATTGGGCCAACAGGGAAGAGACCAGGAATTACCCAGAAGTGATACAACATTGCATACTTCCTGCCCGCCTTCGCGATTTGAGCATTGATGAAACCAGTTTGGTTGAGAATTTGAGTACATTTCTTGGCTGGGATCGAAGAGGAAAGCATAAGTAACTCCTTATTAGCATGATGAAACTTGTCGCACTCTTCAGTGTATGCTTGCTGTGCATCCGAAAGTGCTTAGAATTGGTATTAAGAGTCAATAGGGACAGAACTACTGCTCAGCACTTATCACACGTAGCTTGTGGACCTGAGCATCAGGTGGAGGAACACCCATAACTCTTTGGTACACCTCAATGTTGTTCTCTTGGTCATGATTTGAGTCGTCAGGGATGGCATTGAGATTGCCAGTGAAGTCCTCATCTTCCTCAGAGGCAAATCCATCATGCTGATGGGAGAGCATTGCACGAATGGACTTGTTAGTAGTCAAAGACTTTGAAAACAATAATGAGAGAGATCACGGCGCATGACAAAAGATGATGGACACTTAGCTGGGGATTTTAAATTCTTCAGAGCCTGGGAGAGGATGTAGGAGCATTTGGAGTGATCTCAATGCCCACCTGTGCTTGCACAATGCACATTTGATGATGTAATTTGGCATAGCAGACTATCACACAAAACGAAAGCACAGCTCAGGCACTTTTCAACTTTTAGAAGGATCTCTATGCCCACCTTTTGCTACAGTCATATTCAATGACGTAATCTGACATGGCAGGCCATCACATGGAGTTGATGGGCATCATGTCTTGTGATTCAGAGTTTTAAAATTTCAAGCTTGACATTATTGGTGTAGCAAATCAACTGGGATGCAGCCGTGTCAATGGCACAATAAACATGCTAGTGAACACATCAGGAGAGCAAGGAGAATGAATGACATAGAAAACGTACCCGCATTTCATCTGGAATCATTGGGGGTAGATAATAGATGACGGTCAACAATGCTTGATGATCAATGACCAATCACGATTCAGATTAAACAACTCACATCCTGTGCCGTGTGATGCACCCTATTTGAAGTGTATGTCCCCAAATAAGGCATAATGATTATGGGAACACGATTCAGAGTGCAAGTAACATGAGAACATAAATGATTGTACCCTATCACATTGACAAGTTCATCTGGAAATACATATCCCCATCGATGTGGTCAACGACGAAAAATTCCTTCTGGTGCTGGTTATCAGGGGCTAGAATGGCACCACAGATGACAGAGCACAAGGGGATGAAAGTGCATTGAGAACGGGAAGCATGATGCAAACCAAAATCAATAATGGTCAGGTTACACGACAATCACCAGATAGAAGAGGAAAAAGATGATAACTGAGGGAGACAGTTGGTTAAGGTGAATAACCAAGTGAACTAGACTGGGGATGCCAGTCCAGTACCCTGGGGTTTATATACTCATGGTGTGTATGTACATGTTTGTATACTAATCTATCCATATAAGTAAATACCCTCAATCCGTAAGAGTGACAGCTTGGCTGTGCAAGGCTGCAGAGCGGTGATTAAATGCATGAGGTGCACAGCCTGTGTGGCAGATCAAATGGAAGAGAAGCATGACGGAAATGAAAAGAAGAACATAGAGTTTCATATGTCTAAAAGGAGATAAAGTATAAATGGAACATGCGCTGCATGTTGTGCATAAGTGAACGAGTGAAGTGAGAGAACGAATGTGAAAAGAAAGGAGTGTCATGTCACGTGACATGATAAGATAAGATAACGAGACTTAGAAAGATTGAAGTCCTTGTTAAGCGCCACGGGCGTTAATCCTGTTATGGTTGTAACAAAGCAAGCTTCACGCATTTGAGTTTGAGATCACAGTCAATAGAATGGGTGTTGATGTCCCATCAGTGTAGGGCTGAACAAAGGCAAACCCCAAAGTTTGATCGACATTTGGAATGTTGCATGTAAAGATAAAGAGGAGACGGGCAAAGGCCATTTCAGTTTCAGAGTCTTGGAAAAGTATGGAGTCATATTGTGGATGCCCAAAGAAGGAGGGGTTGTAGCGGAGGTGATCAGTTGACAGTTTCCAGTTGATGTGAGATTCGTAAGCCACTTTGAGATATTGATATTTGGTTACCTATCAATGATCTCAGCGATGGGTGTGAACATGATTGCGGCAGCCTACCTTGAAGTCAGCAGGGAATGAAATGTAGGATTGGATGTCAAAGCCATAGCTGGAAAGTGACTTGTTGAGGAAGTCACAGAACTTCTTGCAGAACCGGCCGAAGGAGATATCAGACTGGGCCTTGCTCTCCATGTCTGCTAAAGATGTTGCTGGACATGGCAAACCCAAGTAGATATTGCCACAATTATCTGGACCAATAGCAGATTCAGGTATAGCTGCTCCAAGGTCCGTTGATGAGCCGGCGCCTCCCAAATCCTCTGAATCATCGATCTCAGACTCTTCAGTGTCGTCGACATCCTCTATGTGCATGTGAATAAGCTTGGTGGCAAGCTGATGATGGTTGACATGTAAAATCTACATATAATTTGAGTGTATTTAACAGTGGATTCAAGTCAGAGCAATTGAACAGCGACATACCTGGCCAGCAATGTCCTTGCCATTGGACCAAAGCTGGTATGCCTCTTTCAACGATCTGTGCATGTTTTCATTGGGGCGAGTGCTGTAGTTACGTGCAGTGCCCTTGTTGCGAATATCCTGGACGGCATGCTTCATGAGGTGGGCCTTGGGGAAATCCCAGTTGACTTTGAGACCCTCGATAGTACAAGATGTTTTAGCCTTTTCAGCATATTCCTAAAGAGTATTCGCACCTGAATTAGGTTTGAACTGTTTGATCATGCCTGCTGTTTGATCGTGGCCACCACACCCCATGATCAGAGTGTGTTACTAACATACCTTCAGTGCTTTATCAAAGAGCTGCAGTTCTTTCTCGAATGTACTCAGGGTACTTTCTGTGTGAACATCTAACCTAACAAGGGAATCGAGTTGAAGATAGCTTGCTAAGGCTTTCAGAAGGCTGTATCCCTTGGGCATAAGGTCCTGTTGCAGAACATGAAGAGCGGCATAGAAAGCTTGCTGTCATTGACATTGGGAGATTTAACAATTGGGTAATGTAATAAGCTGTCATCGACAGGACATTCATCAGAAGAGAACATACCACAGACAGGTCGTGAAACTTGTTGCCATCCATGAAGGTGACAAGAACTACTTTTTGAAAATGACTGAGGCCCCTCCAATATGGAAACTCACTGATGCTACATCAAACATTTACTGTAAGGGCCGATATTAGGATTAGACATAATACTTACTATTTATCTACTGTGCCTTGTTGATTGCATCTGAGGAATTCAAGGATTTTCTGCATCTCTGGCCAAATATGGCGGCCCCATAAGCCACCAGTGTAAAAGTGAAGGTGGTCTCATAGCTTGATGGACACATGAATGATGAACGTGCCAGAAGATGTTCTAGCCCGATGAGATCAAAGAAGATATGATTAGTGACAGTGTCAATGTTTATTAATGTAGAAAGACATCAGTCAGCTCATGGGAATTGGGCGCAGCCTGAGCTCTTTGAGACGTTCCTTGCCCATGGTTTTGGCCTCTGCACGAAGCCACAGCGCAGCCTCACCTTCATCATGTGACCGCAGTGGAAATGCTTGAGAAAGGTCGTGAAGAAGCTCCTTCGGGACCAAGCAGACCAGACATGCACTTTTCCCGCCACGACCACGAATAAGAGTCATCATACATCTGTAGCACGAGATTCAGAGCGTACACAGCACATACTCAATTTTACAGAACTTACTGTTCTTTGTAGTCTGCTGAGAGGATTAGTATCACAGGAAATAACCAGCGCTTGATCTTATCATAGGACAATGTGTGCAAAAACCCAGTCCATGAGTGTTGGATGACCTCTTCGAGCAATTTCTTGAATGCCTCGTGCCAGATGACGCACTTGAGGTTCATGTAGCCAAGCTTTCCCTCTTCCTCAGAATCTTCTTCAACCTGTCCATGAGTGTTCTGTTGTTATGTCATGTTAAAGCGGACATTAACTCATGATCGGAAGCCATCCCACAACAGTGCCGCCCCCTATCTTAATATTGCTATTTCATATGTCAACAGGTAAATTTGCACACCGAACAACCACAGGGTAACCCTTGACTGAGCCAAAGCTGGATAATTTTGACTTGTCTGCATACAGGATCAAGCCAAATGGCACTGCATTCTCGACCTCTGGCAAACTCAACTGATAGTGACATTAAAACAGATTCAATTACAACAACATGGTTTGATGATGACAGGATATGTACATACTTGGATGTCCCACCAACTATCTGCAGTCCAAGGCTCATCATAAAAACAGACAGATTCGCCAGCAGCATTGTCCTTATAGAGATGTTGAGCATCCCACTCAAAGTGCAGAGCAAGCAACAGATTCTCGAGGAGATCGAGGGCCCATTGCCACACAGGTCGTGTGTGGACCTCATATGCCCTCTCCTCATTCTTGTTGGGAACCTTGATTTCATGCTTGGAGAACTGATGTTTAAAGATGAGTTCGACAGTCAAAATGGAGGACTCGGAGATACGTACACACCGGAGTGAGTTCCTCCCCAGCTGCATCGCATGTCTTACAAAGTTCTGCATCATTCTTCAATGTGACCCGAGCATCACCTTTGGCAACATGGGCAATGAGGTTGAGCAATATGTCAACCTGTCTTTTGTTGAGCGTGGCATCCAGCGCAAGTTCTGCAAACTTGAAGTCAGCATTGGTACGAAATGGACTCCATGGAGTCGGGTCTACTATGTTGCGGGAAGTTCTTCGTTGCACACGGAAATCTTCATAGGATTGATGGAGAGGTACCCATTGACTGCAGGGATGAAATTCAGTCTTGAACTCTGTTCGGTTCTTGTCAGACTGTGATTGCGCCAAGAGATTGGCACTGGGTGCGGCTGCAAATAAAATAGTTAGAATAATGTATGCACAAGGTGAGCTAAGCATGTACCTTGGTCCTCCTCAAACAGTCCAGGTTCCTCAAGGGATGGCTCATCGGGTGGGAGGTCGGGATCGTCGGGGTCAACAGCTAATGCTGACATGAACGTCGAAGGTCAGGGACCTGAGATGCTGCAGCCACTGCACGATGTCTTGCCGCTGAAGTGAATTAATCTAAATGGTCATAGCCCTCGAGAAAGAAACACACACATACCTTTCTGAGACTCCTCATAATGACAGGCAACTGACAAGTGTTCATCCTCCTCTTCCTTCCTCTTCCTGCAACTTCTTTCATGAGATGGAAACCCTTGGACTTTGAATTTATTGCTGCAAATAGAGCATGTTCTCAGGCCAGCTAGGGCCTCGCCATGGGTGTTGTGTGCCCTGGAGGATGGGTGAGAAGGTGCCATGGTGGAAGGAAGCGAAGAAAAATGAGAGAGGCATTGACAGGACACATATGGCAGCACACCCACACGTGTCATCGATTGCTGTCAGTGATATGCCATTCTTAGGTACATGCTGTCACCATCATTCCGGCAAGACCCAGCCAATGGAACCAGTCTTCATTATCATATCTCAAAACAATTATTATGTCATTTTCATGGCCATTTGAAGGACCTTGTTATATAAGACTTGCATGTTGTAAGCCGCCAGCATTAGGATGCCCCTGGGAAATTTGCGACATTCCATGACCATTTTCATTCCCAAAAATCTCCCTTGAAACTGTAAGTGGGATGTGAACTTCAAGCTTGATGAAACTTACTTGTTTCAGAATGCTATCAAGTCCATTTTCCACTCCACATCCTCAGCATCTTTGATGAACTGGATAATCGCTCGGTACATTTTGCAATAGCTGAAATCTCTGTCCTCTTCATTCCAAGCCTCCCTTGCGACGATGCCAAAGCAAGCCTAGTATGAGGTGTGGGAGTTGTAATCTGAGGGTTCGGAACAAAATGTGAGCGATGACTTACATGAACACATACATATGTGATATAGGCTCGATCTTGAGGATTACCAGAGGCCATGGTGGTAGTGGTGGCAGATAAGGAGATGACAGATAAAGAGATGACAGATAAAGAGACAATGGATGAAGGACTCCATAATTGATAAGAAGAGATGACCGATGAAGCGATAACAGATGAAGAGATGATGGATGAAGCGATAACAGATGAAGAGATGATGGATGAAGGACTCCATAATTGGTAAGCATAGCCCTATGCTTGTCAGCTGTATTATTTCTGATTTACTCTCAAAAATAGTATCACAAGATTTTTTTTTTTGTTCGACAGCATAAGCATTTAACTACAAATACAATTGTCAAGAGCACATAATGGACAGTCCAAGACATCGTCAATTGAGAACAGCTTTGAGAGAAGTTGGAAAAGTCTTGATAACATGTAAAGTATGAAGCAGCGTGGTAGGTCCAATCTGATGTATAGTATGAGGAGGGAGCCATATGAAGGTGACATTGCTGTCATCATTCTCATCATTCTCATTGTTGTCCTTGTCATTTGATGCACTGAGTTGGACCACTTTGCAGTGCTTGAGAGATGGGAGATTCTTCAGAGTCCCCTCCAGGACAACTGGGATTGCTTTGGCCTGCTTGATGTTGATGCCAATAACATCATAAAGGTCTCTAGAATGATGTGACCAGCTAGTGGAAACCAATAGTTAGAAGTTGGATTACCATGTCTCAACCATGATATTTGCACTGGCGTGGTCTGCCTTGCTAACAGCAGATGCATCTTCATCATCCAAATCTTCCGCATATACTCAATTGGATATATCCTTGAGATGCAGGATGAGCTTCTAGAGTGCATATATGTGTCTCAAGTAAAAACAGTGAATGTTAAAGACACTCACAAGTGGACTGGGCTGTTCAGGTGTGAAATGGATGACATATGTTTCTCTACCTTGAGGGTAAGAATGTTGCCAGATATCTGGGCATTGAGCTCTTGCTGGATGGTGGTCATGTTCAAGTTGGATGATGGTGATTGGATGGTGGTAATACAGTTGATGGCAGGGGAGCGACAAAGTACAGTGTTATAGTATTCAAAAACATTTTAATCTTTTGCACTTGCACAGACTCGAACACTCGTCCTGGGACCATCACATGACTAGACACTGTTTCAGGTTCTATCTATAGCCGGAATAGTCATCCCAGGATTACATAAGCAGAGTCACGTGACCCTTACGTCATCGTCGGTCCGGACTCCGTTCTATCTTTGCTATCATTCTATTCCTGTCCTTATCTTTACCCGTGCCTGTTTCATCTATGAATAGCCTGGTCTGTGCGCACTCTCTCTACAGTATATAAACCCTCATGTAATAGCACACACCCCAGCCTAATTCATTTGTTCACATCGCCCACTAGCGTGTGTTCTAAGTCTAAGGTCTCCCCATCCTTCCCTCTGTCCATCGTTGGGTCTAGTCCCTGCCGGGTATTGTGTGACGTTGGCCTTTGGCCTCTATCGAAGCATAACAGTTTCCATTTAAGCAAGGTCAGGATTGATTTAAAAAGTTTCCTGATTCATCATTCTAAAGGTCAATGAGAATCCTTTAGCCAATACTAGACATTTTTATTATGTAAATGTGGACCCCTTCATTCAACACAGCTATCCCTAAATTGGTAAAGATGGGAAGAAGCTGAAAACTCTGTTGATGCATCTGTTTGGCATTTCATAGGTACAATGAATTGATATGTCCACTGTGAGTTTGCAACATGGGTTGTCTCATGATCAATGCCATATCATGATGTCCTGTGACCAATTCCATATCATGATGTCCTGTGACCAATTCCATATCATGATGTCCTGTGACCAATTCCATATCATGAGCATGCTGGAGATACCCTTCCTGTCATGTTTTCTTATGAGATACAGGTATTTAAGGGCATCTCGAGAACACTGAACCTTATCCACCTTTCTTTGCATTCATCCTTCTCATCTGGTCCTTCATGTCTAGCTCAGCTAATGCTTTGGTTGCTGCTTGCCTGGACTTTTTAACTTCAGGACAGAGGTGACCATGGTCAGATGCTCTGCAAACAGGGCCTAGGAAATGGCTGTGCATCACAGATGCAACCTGTTTCATTTTTCATGCTAATTCCATGACAGAAGCACTCAAGATCCACTGGTTCACCATGGCCAACACTTTGGACATGTTGTGCATGCTTTTGGCAGCATGCAAACATTGCTCACTAATAGCCTTGTTGTGATAGGTGAACTGGGTAATAGAGACTTGGAAACATTTTCTGAATAGTTGGTCTGTGCACATGCAGTTGAGCTCACCTCTAAAACTCTTGCACAGGGAAAGGAAGGAGTTTGCTGTATTCCTTGAATTGCTCAAATTGGAGCCATCATTCAAATCTCACCTTGTATCTTGTGACAAGGAAAGGGTGGTTGCTATAGCCAAACTAGTGAGTAGGATTCATTACAAAGTGACCTGCTAGCTAATCATTCCCATAGATTCAGAAAGGTGCTAATAGCACCAGGACTGACAACACAAAGGAAATGAAGTGTGTGATCATTCACTAGATCACTTTGAAAGGTCAAATGCTTATCTTACACATTCTATGCAATGCAAAGTCTGGTTAAGGCTTTCACCACAAACATACTGGCACATTACTTTGCCCAGTTGGTCTTGATTGGTCTAATACTGAGTGCATACTTCAAGTTATCACTGGACAGCTCCAGGTTGTGGAAAATCAATGACCCATATTTTTGTATGCAAACTACATACATAATGCAGAAGATTTTTGGAATGGCCTATTGCATAGTGGGTTATTGATAGCAGTAGGTTTTTTTTTGTATGCTTGCTTGTAGACATGCTGATGGATCATACTTGCAGGCATACAAGCATATATTCACTTCTTTGAGTTCTGTCAACATTGAAGAGTCAAAGACCATGTATTTTTGCAATGCACACATCCACAGAATGTACACTGTAACTAAACCCTTGATCCTTTACATTGTGAGACAAGTAAGCCTTGATCATGTCCTTATTTTAACAGCTTACATTTTTTTCACAGATTTATATTGCCTTGATGTTGACCCAAGTCTTTTCATTTTCATGCTCAGACCTTTCAACAGACTCAGAATATTTTTACAGCAGTATCCTTAGACTTCTTGAAGATCTTGAGGAGAAAGAGGAAGTTGAACTGCTTCTGCAATAATGAAATAGGTAAGAATTTGATGTACTGAGCACACTCATGCTAATGGGTCCTCAGGCAGATTTTTCCAGCCAATCACTTATTCCATAACACAAGTAAGCTTTGATCATGTCCTGACCTTAATAGCTCACAGCTTTCCACAGGCTCACCTCACCCTGACTGAACTTGTGCATTCTCTCTGCCTTGCTGTCTGGAGATTCTTAAAATCCAAAATGGAAGCCCAAGAGATACTTTAACAGGAAAAAAATATCTGTTAGCTACTGCCACTTTTTTCTTATATCAGTTGTGTATTCATTATTGTGATGTCAACAATAATTAATGATTCTGTATCTTCAGAATAGGCTTTGCAATCCAGGTATTTTTGTCTCTGCATGGCAGCAGTCTGAGCCTCATGCTTATGTCAGACAGAATGTTGAGAAGCCTTCAGCATCCACTTAACAGATGGTGGTATAAGTAGCTAACTCTCAGCAATGAGTTGGCTTGATGTCAATACATGGTCATAGCTCTCATTGTTGGTACATACTTGTTCCATAATTGAGCAATAGGAAGTACATGTATTCTCCCTGTCACTCTCATTGTGAAATGAACATTTGGCTCATCATCTATACTGATGTCTGACATCGCTTGCACACTCCAGTGCATCCAGTGTTGAAGTAATAACACCTTCATAGATTCCATGACAATTCTATTGGTTCTATCCAATCAGGATACTTCTATTACTTATAACTTCCATGTCACTCATGACATGTGCATAATGCTTACACATTTATGAATTGCATTTATTGCTATTGGCTAGCTGTCATACATGGGTGCTATATGTGCACAGACCATCTAGTGCACAGACCAGGTACTTTACATATAAAAGATCATTCACTTAAATCTATCAATCTAAGCTCTCACCTCACCTCATCTGAGTTCCCATACTTGTACTAGCCTCTCAGCACTCCTTAGTTGCTCTCTTGTCTTCCATATTAGGGAGTGCTCCCACTGATCCTCTTGCCTACTTCATTGTTGGCTGCTATAGGACTATATAGCCCCACATCATCTTATTTCTATACACAGTACTTGCAGATAATTGATTTTTTGTTATTCCTGTTCTGTTTATGTCCACTACTTGGTTTCTTGGACTTCTTATGCACAGTGCCTTTGGTTAGCATTTCAAGAATTCTCTCATATGACCATTTCACAGTATCATCAATTTTCTGAACTGCATGGGAAGTTGCTTCATTCTCAGTAGTAAAAGCTACTTGCCATGCAAGTCCCAGTGTTACTAGATACAACCTGTTGGATTTCCCATGTGCAATAGCAAGCCAGTCAGCAGACAGGTGAGCATCTCACTGCAGAGGCCATGAAGCAGCCATGTGATGCCACATTGATTGCATGGATGTCCACCAAGTATGGGATTGAGATATGAACATATTGATATCAAACTTAAGCAACTTCAGAATTTTTGATTTGCAATGGAATTTCATTCAAGGAGCATATATCTGTGGATGTTGTCATATTCATTTTAACCACCCCTGAATATCTCTGGTGACCCTGCTCAATTCCTGAGTAAGTCTGATTGCTCCATTATCTTTCTCCAAATCCTACCTACCAAATCCTTTGGACATTGTCCAGACATCATTCCTGAAACTCATCTCTGTTATCTCTTCCTGCATGCAGTGACTAGCTGTTACCATAGTCAAACTCTTGTAACTACCCCTGCTTCATTTCTGTTCCTTTCATTTTACCCTGACTGTGTACTGAACCCTTTCCTTTATCATCCTAATTTCCACACGACCTTTTATCAATATTCCCTACTATTATCTGTCATATAAATACTGGTAGTTTGCAAGGATGTAGCTCCAGTTTGAATATCCACTTAGCTAACCTTTTGTTTTAAGTTCCTCTGTCCTCTTTGTCTCCTTGTCAAGACCTTTGTCTTCTGGACACTTGCTCCAGAACTCCAATCCTCTGCTTATTGTTTCCAACTTTGACCTCACCTCTGTTTTCTTACAAGAACTGAACTCACACAAGGGCATGACACACAAGTCCTGTGCTATTGTCCTCATTGAGTAACTCATTCCATTTGTTCCCCTCAGACTTTGTTCTGGAATCATCAGACTTACTCTAAAGGTCTGGACTAACAGATGGTGAAGCACAGTGTATCTGCAACTATGAAGTAACTGATCATAATCAGTATGCTGCCAACTAACTATCATTTGGATGCTGCCCCTACTGGCCTGGATAGGCCATCCAATGTGTTCTTGAATGTGGCTCCAAAGCTGGATAACATGAGAAAGAAGTTCAGCAGATTCAATAGACATCATGTAGTCAATGCCATCTCTCAGCCAATCAATTGAACAGGCCTTCTTGACCTTCTCAATTTTTTATCTGAAAAGTGTGATCATTCAACATGATCATGAGTTCTGCTGTCTGATCATGTGTGTGATTGAGCCTTATGCTTCATTGACAATACATACATCTGTAAATCTTGTAAATGAAGGTCTATCTTGTCCTTCTGTAAATTCATCTGTACTGATAAGCTCTGCATTATTTATCAGAAATTTTGTGTTCAATCATGAATGCGATTGAGCTTTATACTTCATTAGCAATATGTACATTCATGAACCTTGTAGACATGTTTGAAAACTACTAATCAATAAACAATGGTTGAATATATATAGCAGGGATACATACTTGTCATTTTTGTTGAGTGAGGGATTTGACTTAGAGTTATTGAAACTAGCTTGCATTTCTGACCTGATGGTTTCTATGAACAGAAGGGATTGTGTGTGCTCAGCCATCATGGGAGGGAATCAAACATACATTCCTTTTATGTTAAACCACAGATTGTTGACTGCTCTTTGAGAAGCTTTTCATATTCTCTGCAAGGTTCAGTGAGCTCACCTATACATCTTCTCATTTATGTACATGTGCCTTATATCTATCATAAAGTACTAGTACTAGTCTCCAGCTGACCTAATATGATACTCTTGTTTACCAATATGACCAAGCACTACAGACTCAATGTCAGTATTACCCAGCATGTCAAGGTTTACATTCTCCACTTCCTATCTTGCTGAAGCCTCTCATACACCTATCAGAAGTGCAGGTGCACACAACTCTGCTCTTGTGCATGCTGAGGAACTGATTGCTCTAGCTTCTGTCCAAGTTGGCCCTTATACAACCATCCAACAATTTTTGTTTGCAATGAAGATTTCACTTGCTGTTACTACTGACAACTACATTATTTCTCAATGTATCCATTCAATTCAGTCCACCAGGTTTGCTCATGCCAGCACTGGCACCTCTGTTAAGATAGTTCTATCATGATCCCAAGACCATCGTTTATGGTATAACACAAGTACCTGAATTTTAACACTTGTTTTAACCCAGCATTCTGGATCTTGCCAGTGGAAAGTGAGCTTGATGCAAGCTTGGTACAATGGCAGACTACTCCTATCAAACCTTCTGATTTGCAAAGAGGAGGGTAAGAATTGCATCTTGCTCAAAGACCTCAGATAACAATGCCTTAACTTAGTTCACCCATTCTGGTCAGCTCCACCATTTCCAACAGTGCAATCTTTCCTGCTGCTATCTAAGTCCCTTCTTTCACCTGTTTCTCTTTTTGTTCAATCTTGCCATTTTAGTCCACTCTCACTATTCTACTCTTTCCAGGGTGGCCATAGCACTCCAATTGTTGATGCTTGTGAGCATTCTGTAATCAAAGGCAAATACTCCTCAAATGGATGACATCAAAAGGCTTGAGACTTTTGTTCAACACCACCATCTTGAACTTGATACATCGTTATGACTTCTTTTATCAAAAGGACTGATTATAAATTTGTATTCAAGTATTGCTCTATAACAATTTCACATTGAATCATGATATCTTGGGCCTTTTCAATGATTCAGTGTCATATCTGAACAAGAAGTTGTGCAAAGTTCTTCAGTGTCATCCTCTGAGCATGGTGCAACATGTGTTACCCAGACTCAGATGCCTCCACTGAAGATGAGTATTCTGAAGTATTGCATCTTTTTGATGACAAGACTGATATTCAAGTAGTGTACTATAAAAACTGGGTGTATTGTAATGTTACATGAGTTCTTCTGTTCTGAGTGTGAGTCTAAGTCTGTAGACACTTTGAAAGAGTGTTCTTTGGAAGGAACCTTCATGTCTGTGAGGATGACTATAGCTACTGCACACAGATGTGCCATTCTGACATCCTGCTAATAGGGCCCTATTAAAGTCTTACCAGAAATGAATCAGATCATGGATGACAAGTCTATCCAAAATTATATGCTATGATCAGCTTGCATCATTCTGACATACAATTGTAAAAGGTTATAGTTATATATCATTATAGGATATAGATCAAGCTGCCATTCACTGATCATTGATATCTGGGTATAGCAGTACTTAAATGCTGACCATCAATAATATACATGATAAGGCTAGATATTGATGATCAGCTCCAAATCAAACTGACATGAAAACTATCATAGATATAATTATGATATAATTTGACAATCAATGATAATGTCTTATCAAATCTTGTCATCCACGTATCATAATGACAAGACCATTATCATTTTTTATCAGACTGATATCATTTGACCATCACTACTCCTGATATAACTTTATCTGCTCTGCAACCTGAGATACTGAGATTACAAAATGTCCAGTTGACTTGCAAACAAAATCAGAGACATGAACAGCATGACCATTTTCTTTTTTCTTCAGTGCTTGTTGGTCTTTATGGAGCCAGTGTCAGTGATGATTCTCATTGGTGTGGAAAATACTTTCATTCTGGAAAATGATGACATGTTTCTTCTCACCTGACTGAAGGATGGTTGAAATGGGAGCTAGGGTTTCTTTGTTGTATGTTGTCATAAGTCTAACAGAACATATTCAGCAAGCCATACACTGAATGAAATTGAGTGTTACCATTTGTATTCTTTTATCTTGTCCAGATATATTTGACAGGCCTTCACACATTTAGGCACTCATGACCATCAAGATATATACCCTTTTGAGCATCTTTGCATGTGTACCCATGTTTCTTCAATATCACTGTTTGCTTGGTAATGATACTGTTTGAGCCTGTTAGACCAAGTGCAGGTGCAATAACTTCATTGACATGTTGACAAAGGTCTTGTGGAGTGACCTTTCCAAGACCTTGTACAGCCAAGTATGTTCATACTTGGTAAATCACAGCTCTATTATCAAGTAATGGTAATGTATACTGTTCATAATGAGCTGCCTTCTTTACAATAGAAGACTGTGATAACATAGCAAATACAACTCATTGTGATGTATTTGCCTCACAAATAAGCCCCCTTTTTGGCTACCTGTATCTTTCTTTCCTTTCCCCATCCTTCCTGCAATTGCAAAGCTTGCCCTTAAATAGGGCTTCATGCACCTCATGCACTTCAAATGAGCCCAATACTCCTCCTGTAGCTTTACATAGTCCACCACAGCTGTCAACTGCATCACCATTTTCTTTAACTGAGGAGTGTGCAGTTTCTAACCCTTCTTAAGACATATCTCAACAATCTGAAAGATATTGTCTTGTTTTTCAGTTGAAATCTTCTTGTAACCACTGTTGGGCTTCCAGAACTAGTATTTAAAAGTCTGATCTTGTCCATCTTTTGCCTTATTTGGCAAGGGTCAGATCACAACCAGTCTTTTCTAATTGAAGAATGAAAAAACCAGATCAAAACCAACAAAAGCTTGATTTTAAACAGTCTTTTTTTCAGTTGTGACCAGTCTAGGACCAGTTGTAACTGTTATTCTGCCTAGCATGGGAAATGAATAGCCCTGGTTTCTGGCTGCAAATCAGTTCCTTGGTCAAGCAAAATGGTTCACATGCTGTGGAGATATGAGCATTTTAGAACTGCATGTTTTGCAGTGATATATCAGATTGTATCAAGTTACATGTGAAGCAAGATCAATCATATACTCAATTCTCAACAGAGACTAATAAAATATACATGAATATGTGACTCAAAGAGTGTGTATACATGATTGAATGATCTTTATAACATGTTGATCAATATTTTCATGGGCTAACCTCAATATTTCTCCCAAAAACTCAAATACGATCTAAAAGATCAGAGAAAATCAGGGAAAATAGAATAATACATAGGGTGGCTGTGCACCAGAAAGACTGGTTGCAACTGATCTTGACTGGTCTTTTTGTGGTCTTTGAATTTTCTTGAAAATGAAAGACCAAGATTAAGATCAAGACCAACAAAGATCAAGACTGTAGAAGACCAAAAACATTGATTCTCATCAGTTGAGTCCAGTCTGGTCTTGGTCTTTTGATGGTTCTAGAACTGGACTTTTGATTACTATCTGGAACCTGAGCATTCAAGTCCATATACTCGGGCTCATTGTTCTCAAGGTTGTCAGTGTTGGACTTGGAGAAGATGATCTAATCATCATCAAGTAAATTTATGTTATACTTTACCTCAATGTCAACATTCAAGTCAACATCATTATTTGTGTCAGAGTCCATGCCAGTAAGTCAAGAATCTAACTTATCCATGCAGAAATCCTAAAGCTGTGTTATCATTTTCTCATTTATGGCATAATCAAAGACAGGACAATCCAATGATAATTCTACAGCAGCCTCCATAGGTGCAATTTCTTTGACTCCATAGTTGCAACATGACATCACTGTTTTATCAAGCTAATTTTATCTCAGTATGATATATTTATCATGATAATTGTATAACCTTGAAGAAAGCATTTACTTTTGTGAACTTGTTGCAGCCTTCTTCTTCTTTGCCTTTCACCAAGCAGTTGTATGAGACTTCTTTTCATACACTACTGGGCAGTTTGAGATTTAAAGTTCCTTTGCCTGCAAGAAAGCCAAGATCAGCTTATGAAAGGCAGCACATTGAGACAAGTGAACATATCAGAGACTTAACATTTAAGTCATCATCACTGACAAATTCCATGTTCCTAAGTCCTGTCCATTTTTTTAAGTTGGCTGTTGTTTCACTGCTGCTTTGCTTCTCAGTAGAGCTCTTTTTTGTCTGTTTTTCCCCCTGAACTGTTTAGGAAGTGATTCTGTATTGCTGCTGTTTCTGCCCAATGCTGCCTTTGCCACTTTGTCTGCCTTCTCATTACCTGATATGCCCACATAGCCTGGGGTCCATCTTGATAGTGAGTTTCATGATACTGTGTTTCTTGAGAACTGGTTGTAGGTTGTTGTGAAAGATGTCCATGAGATAGTGGCCTGGTTCAGATGTGAACACCTTTGTTGCTAGAATTGCTGCCTTGTTGTCTATCCTCAATGATACCATTGTGACTCCCTCTGTCTTCTTCAGCCACTCCACTGTGAGAATCATCCTGTTCAATGCTTTTTTTGTCATTGATGCTCCCAAGAGCACCTGGTATGCTTGTTTTCTTTGTCATTGCACTTCACCTGTGAGAAATAGTTCCTTCTTCTCTCTGATCTCTTAAAAATTGTGCCTCTCATCTTTACAAGGGTTTTCCATCTTACTCCTCAACTTTTCTTATCATCCTGTTCAATGCACTCCTTGCCAATAATCTTGCCATAAAATTTCTACTTCTTGTGTCTCCATTCCATCTTCAGAATTAGACTACCTCTCCACTCTATTCCTAAGCAATTCTGCTCTTCTCTAACCACAATTATCTTTTGCCTTATACTAGTATACAGAACTACCAAGTCCTCTAGACTTCATACCTGAAGTTCATCTTTGCTTCTCAGTTCCCTTTCACAGTGATTAACTAATATCCTGTAGTCAGGTCCTGTCTCTATCTCTGAATTCATCTCTGTCTCTTCCATTTCATCTTTCCTGATCTCATAGCTAGACCCTTTCTGCAGTTCTAATCTGATGTCTGTTTCTCTTTCCTTCTAGCCCCTATGCCCTCATCCTCTAACATCTGCTCTATATATAAAGTTCTAGCTTACAAGATTGTAGTTTCAGTTTGATAACCAACTTAGTCAACTCTCTGACCTAAGTTCCTCTGAGTTTTCTCTCAACTCTTCATTGAGTTTTCTATTTCTCAGACACTCACTCTGGATCTCTGATCTCTCTGCTCATTGTCTTCAATAGCAACCTCATCTTGTTCTACTCAACGACCAAACTTGCTCAATGGTATAAAATATAAGTTCTGCACCAAGTTCTCATTGAGTTCTTTTCCTTCACTCTGTGGTTCTAGACCTCAGTTCTATTCCACAATTAACTCTTTCAACTCCATTTTGAAAATCTGAAACTTGATTCAGAAGATTCATATTCAACAACAAACATTGCTGATTCTTAAGGAAATTCTTGTTTGTAGTATTTAAAGATCCAGTTGAAGGACTAATCAAAGTCTGCAGACTGGACTGAACCCAGATCAATTAGGACTGAATTGATAAAGATTGAACTTAGTAGTCTGAAGCAGTCTTAGTCTTAGTCTTCATGAAAAGACCAGTTGCAACTATTGCATAACCACCTCCTATTCATGCCCTTATTTTTTTCCTCAGAATGATTATGAGTTTTTTTTTTGTGATTATTGAAGTTAGTTAACTGGCAAAGATATGGATTGACATAATGCATATAACAACTAATTGTGAACTCAGCTACCACTACAGACAGATAAGATACACAGGCATTAGTGTGTTCAAAAGTATTTGTATCAATGATTGAGTAAATTGTATGACATGATACAAAATATACAGCTATTTTAAATGGTCTACCTTGGCACCCTTGAAGCTGATAGAATTGGTTTTTTGTTTCACTCTGACTTTGATTAATTAATTAATAAGACTAGTCTTCTAAAAAGGCAATAAAAACCAAACTGGACCAGACTTTAAAACACTTCTTGTTTGGAACTTTGAAGTTCTTCAACATTGGCTTGAAGGTAGTGAGGAGGCAGAGTTTGATTATCTGTTCTTGTTCTCCTTACCTCATTCTATACTAAGGCATTGTAGTCAGTTTGAGTCCAATTAGAGCAAGCTCTGAGTGTCACAGTATTCCCTTATTTTACATTCAGTTGCTAGGAATTCTCTCTAAGATCCTGTGCTCTTCACACCTTCAATTTAAGGGTCACCACTGCATCACCTACACGCAGATTCTAGTAATCCCTATCAATAAATAGTGAAGGATTGGCAAACTGTAACAAGTGAACTGCAGGAACACACTAACAACCTATTGGTTTCTAATCTAAACTTGAGTGTCTACTCTAATAGTGCCTTGCTGTTCATGGAGAGATAGCCCTAATGGATTAGTTTGCACATTTTCATTGAATAATTCTTTCTGAAATACAGTGTATGCTCATTTTTATGATTGCAGAAACTGCTGAAGGAAATGAAAGATATCTCTTACAAACCTTCTGACAAACCAATTGATAGCTGCAAAAACATGATTGTCTCATAATTTCAATAGCATATTTTTATTTACATGTTAATCACATGAGAAACCTAATCATAACAAAAATAAATAAACAATGAATGCTTTGAGAATAATGTTTGTCATACAGAGTAAATATGAGAACACTCTAACTACTCCAGTTCTTTTGAATTGATGTGTAATGTAAGAGCTCTGAACTACTGATACTGGGAATCAGCTCATTTAGAGCATACTGAAAATCCTCTGCTCCCACAGTCAACTGTAACTCTGCTTCTAAAATCATCTCAGTGATGAAAAACTGAGGAGATATAGGATGTTGTTGATACTGGGGAAGCATATTCAACTGAGCTGTAGAAAACTAAATTGAGATTGCTGATTATTGAATGGAGAAATCAAATACCTCTTTGCTTCTCAAATACCTCAACCTTGTGAGAAAGTGCATGAAGCAAGGCATCAGCACATAAAGCATAGAAGTCAGCTCCAGTGTAGGTGAAAGGGCATTGGGCAGCAATTGATGAGAGATCAAGATTAGAGTCCAAGTTGAATTTTCGAGTCAAAGCCTTCAGAATATCCAATTGGGCATTATGAGTTTCAGAAACACCCAAATAGAGCATTCTATCAAAGCTAGACAGAGAAAGGAATAAGCCAAGATTCTATAGTGTAGAAGAATACATACCGTCCTGGACGAAGCAATGCAGGATCCAATAAATCTGGGCGATTTGTGGCCCCAACAACAAAGACATCCATGCCTCCTACACTCATCCCATCAAGTTCAGCTAACAGCTGACTTACAATGCGATCCATGACTCCACCAGAATCTCCTTGGTTTCCTCTCTTTGGAGCTATGGAATCAAGCTCATCAAAGAAAATAACACAAGGCTTGGCATCTCTTGCCCTTTGAAAGATCCTGCGTACATTGGCTTCTGATTCACCAATATACATATTGAGTAGCTCTGGCCCCTTCACAGAAAGAAAATTCAGGGAGCAAGAGGTTGCCACTGCTTTTGCAACTAGAGTTTTGCCAGTCCCTGGTGGACCATAGAGCAAAACACCTATGAAATCAGCAGTAAGTATAGATACAGGATCAAAGAAGGTCAAGAAACCTGATCTCTTCTTGAGCCCATCTTGAAATAGCTCAGGATGATCCAATGGTAGTTGCACAGTATCCATGATCTCATCCTTGACCTGGGCTAAACCTCCAACATCATCCCAGAGAACAGTTGGAATGCTTGGTGCACCTATACTTTGTGCAAACATTGTTCGTGCCCTGGTCAGCATGATATCAAACTGTTTCAGGTACATGACTGGGGGAGGAACAGGCTGATGAACAGAAATACTGTGTGCAATGAATTAAATCAATGTTTCAATATGAAAACTCAACTCACTTCTTCATAGCATGAAGCTGGGTTTGCTTTACCAAGTCTTCCAAGTCAGAGGCCACCAGCGAGGCAGTCTCCTTTGCCAGGGTTGCAACAGAAACATCTGAAGCAAATGGCCCTCCCTGACTATGTAACTGTCCTAAAAGCAAGGCAAAGCGCTCTTCCTCATTCAAAGCCTATATATAATACATAAGCAGAAATATGTCATTAAAATTAGCTCTTACCTTGATCTCTATCTCATTTACAAAGGAGATCTCCTCAGGAGTCTTTTCTGGTTCAGTTGTTGCAACCAGGATACATTGCCATCCATGGGTCCTTGCCACATTATCAACATATGGCTGCAATGCCTGGAGTATGGATGACTCTGAACCACAATAATCAGTATATGAAGCAAAAGAACATAATCAAATAACCTTCTTTGCCACTCATATTGCCCTGTGATAAGTGACTGAAGGCATGTATGTGCCGAAGAACAACCATGCATGGAGAACATGGGATGAAAGCTTCCATGTGCTCCCATAGGGAAGCTTCGGTTTTGGTCAGGTTGTCTGACAAGACATCATAGCAATTTATCTTTTGTGGCACTTGTCAGTAGTTATTTGAATTGGAGAAGAATGGAGCTACTGACTTCCACAAGATGCATCTGAACATGCTGAGCAACACGTGCTACCACTGAGAATTTGCCAGCCCCTCTGGGCCCAGTGACAAGAATTGTGGACTGGACCCCCAAACTTGATGCTTCCTCAAGTGACATGGCATTCAACAACTGAAACATTTGGTGAGAAATCCCAATGGACGAGGTATGGTGTGGATGATCTATGAAGACTGGTTAATGCAAGGCAAAGGAATGAAGGGGAATCACACGCAACAGAGGCCATGATAGTCATGGACATTGGGAACCCCTATATGCTCCACACCAGTTTGCACTATCCTGGTAATGCTTGCATCGACAAGGCAACCGACAAGGGGTGTAATGAAGGAGTGTGTGTGCGTCTGGAGGGTGGGAATTTCATACTCCACATGTCGAACAATGAAGTAGACCGGGACGCGTGAGCCATTGCGCGCGACGTAGCTTAAATCCCTTCGGCGCAGGCTGCTGCGGGAATCCAGAGAATGGTCTATATCGATGAAAAACGGAATGATGTCCCCGTCCTGGACCAAGCGTTTTGACGAGCGGAAGTATTCATGCAAGGCATTTACCAGCAATGGTTCGTAACGGCGATTGATTGAGAAAGGGGAAGCTATCCTTGCCAACGCAATGCTCTTTGCGGTGAGAATACCAGGATCCCGTGACCCAAAGGGAGACGATCGGAGCAAGATCTCCGCACGGCCGCGCAGGCACAAGTTATGGAGAAGAGTGGGTGATAACAAAGCGTAACGGCTGGGGAAAGGCGTGAAGGAAAGTTCAAGGTATATGAATGCAACTCACGGATCGATAAGAGTTTCATCAAGGGCACAAACGCGCACCAGACGAGACTTGGATGAGTCGACATGCGAAGCTAGAACCTAATCTTGACGTTAAAACGGGGGTATGGAACAGTGGACAAAGTCCGGCATACCCAGTCACAATTCAGCACTCCGAGGAGGCGCAAATTATGGAGAAGAGTGGGTGATAACAAAGCGTAACGGCTGGGGAAAGGCGTGAAGGAAAGTTCAAGGTATATGAATGCAACTCACGGATCGATAAGAGTTTCATCAAGGGCACAAACGCGCACCAGACGAGGCTTGGATGAGTCGACATGCGAAGCTAGAACCTAATCTTGACGTTAAAACGGGGGTATGGAACAGTGGACAAAGTCCGGCATACCCAGTCACAATTCAGCACTCCGAGGAGGCGCAAATTGCTGGTGCAAACGTAAACGGTAAACTCATCCAGGTCGACATCGACGGGTGATTGCAAAACCCTGACGAGGAAGGGAAAACCTGAAAGTTTGGCGGCATTTCAGTGTACACACATTCTTCCCTTGGAAGAAACTCACCATTATCATTTGCTTGAAACAGAGGTTCTGGAGGGCGTAGAGTAGCCGAGATAAGAAATGATTCGTTAATCTCCAAGTTCTCGTCACCATCTTGGACTGGGAGAATCATCCCAACGAGGTCCGGTCCCGAGCTCAGCTCCTCAGACAAAGTCACTATGAATCGCGTCGATCCCCGCTGGGCGATGCCTTGCTTGTAAGGCAAAGCAAGGCTGACCTTGTATCCGAAAGATGGCAATGATGGTATCTTCGAGCCATTGATCGAGTTTCTGGATACAGGGAATGAAGTCGGTGGAAGGAAGATGTCCTCGCCATCTCGAATAATTACACCAGATTCGAAGAACCAGCTTTCGAAGGCTGCCCCATGAGCGGACGCCAGCTCGTAAGCCCCCTCGCTTTTCGCGGTTAAAACGACCTCCTCCAGGCCGATTTGACCTGCGCTAGAGATGATAATGGGCTTAAAATCACACCCTATACCCATCTGGAGAGGCTGAAATATAGCTGGATATGCGGCGAGCCAGGAAGGGGTGATGGTGATCTCGGAGACCTTCGATGAGATGAGTGGACGCTAGTACGGCTGCTGAACTGATGGGTACGTACATTAGGGTCATGAATGGCCCAGCAAGTCAGAGAATCGAGGTGATGGGAATGAGACCCAATCTGATATTGGCGCTTTGGCTTTATGGTTATGGCCCTATGAGATTCGCTAGAGAAGCAAAGAGAATCCCAGATATCTTGTGAGACAAGAACGGCATCTTCAGCCGCAGTGTCGGAAAGTTCCTTCACCGAGAAATTAGCCTCGACACTCGGGATGTGACGGAAGAAAAAGCTCATGGTTTTGGGTGATGATACAAGCTCGGCGACCGGTCTTCTGTCGTCGGTGAAGTCTTTTGCTGTTTGGCGTTGTCGATGCTGATTGTCCGTGAAGCAGACATTACATAATCAAACTCTCCCTTCCATCTGACATCCACCACACCATGAATCGAGGACGCGGTCGAGGGGGCAGTCGAGGGGGAGGTCGGGGGGGAGGTCGAGGCGGTTTCCAGCAACGCGATGCCGGTCCACCCGATGCCGTGCTTGAGTTGGGCTCTTTCATGCACGCTGTGGAGGATGAAATGCTGTGTGCCTCGCTCATGTCAGACAAAGTCCCTTTTTTCAATGCGCCCATCTATCTCCAAAACAAATCCGTCATTGGAAAAGTGGACGAGATCCTTGGCCCGATAAATGAGGTGTATTTCTCGGTGAAGATGAGTGAAGGGATGGTAGCAACCAGCTTCAAAAAGGGAGACAAAGTTTATATTGCAAGTGACAAACTCTTGCCGATAGAACGATTTCTTCCCAGACCCAAAGCAACAGGTAAAACTGATGTCTTTCTGATATCCGTATCCCGCTAACATACATCATATTCCAGGCATCACCAGTACGTCAGTCACTCTTCACGATCTTTATTTCTGATCATTTTCCTAGAACGCGGTCGCGGAGGCGCACGCGGTGGCAATCCACGAGGTCGAGGAGGTCAAGGCAGTCGAGGCTTTCAACGAGGTGGTGGTCGTGGAGGTCGTGGTAGTGATCGCGGTGGTCGTGGCGGGTTCAGGGGTGGTTATGGAAGTCGTGGAAGTGGTGGGCGAGGTGGCGGCAGAGGTTGGCGGGGTTCATGATCTGTTTGCAAAACCAACACCCTGGGATAAACGGGATACTCTGTTTTTCGAGTCTCAGGGTTTCAGGGCTTTCATCTCAATCGAGACTGATTTAATCCTATTGGCCCTGTGCTGTTGAGACGTAATGGTCTGGAGTCCTCCTGAGGATTTCGTGCGATCCATAGAATAGAATAGCGACGAACCTGCGAAAGTCGTGGTGCCAAAGATACCGCGTTGGATAAGGTTTGCTCGAGCTCACGGTTAAGTTGCTTAGCTAGGGATATGTTAACAACGTGGACAACCAAAAGCCGGCGACCTACGCGTAGAGCCGCCATAGGCTGCAAAATTCTCAGTCTCATCCAAGTCGCAAACATGGTGTTGTCTCAAACTTTGCAGCACTACGTCTTGAATACCCAGAGGCCTTGTTCGCCGACGGTCTGCGATTTCTTTGTCCCATTTCAATCTCTGGTCTGACAGTGACCAGATGTGTCTGTCCAGTGCTTCATCGAATGGCTCCACGTCTAAACATGTGAGGGGAGAAGCGGAAAGATCGGGCGGGGATTCACTTGCCATCCTCATCCTCGATGGGGTCACCTGTACGCCCATTTATACGTAAGTTGGGACGGGCAATGTCGAAAATATTCTCGAGGAACTAGATAAATTTTGTTTAAATGTGCTGGGACGAGCGACTCCGTGTTTACCTGATGAATATGTGGAAAGAGAGCATCTTTGTCCCCAACTTGCCCGAGGGACTCGAGCTCGGAGTCTAGACGGGCAAAGAGTGCAATAGATAAGTTATGTTGTATGCGCTTCCAATCCTGTTCGGTTTCAATGGAGACTTTTGGAAGATCTTCGCGTGCGCCCATGGTTCGTGTAAACCTGAGGTGGCGTTGGCAATGTTCAAGAGACGACGTCGCGTCAATTGTATACTGATTCCGGAAGCTGTTTCGTACACTACTTCCACTTCCATCGACTCGGATGATCCTATGTCTTCGACATCGTCATTCTGGAAGCCTGGCACAACAGCACCAGGAAGCAGCTTGGACAGGGCAACTCAAGAGCAAGGCTGCCTAATCCCATCTGCACCCTCAGACGGCACCCTCTCACTTCAAGCCCAACGCGAACGCCTTCCCATTGCAAAATATCGTGCGTATTTTCCAGATTTACTATTTCACATCTCTCACTGTTGACAGGCAATAAGCTCCTGTACTGTGTCGAAAAATATCCTATCACCATTGTAGTGGGCCAGACTGGCTCGGGGAAAACCACCCGTACGTAGGGCGTGTAACACACATGATCTGTCTCCATTCTCTCAAGAGCTTCCGCAGTATCTACTAGAATCTGGATGGGCTGCCCAGGGTAACGTCATAGCCTGCACGCAACCCCGGCGAATTGCTGCGACGTCTGTGGCTGCCCGTGTAGCTGCAGAAGTGGGGACAGTGCTTGGAGAAGAGGTGCGAACACAGAATTATCCGCGTCGCCGGAGCTTCACAGGTACCTTTGGGACATACGACAGGTCGGATACACTATTCGATTTGAGGATGTTAGCGACAAAGACAAGACACGAATACGTTACATGACGGACGGAATGCTTTTTCGCGAGACCCTGATTGACCCACTGTTGACACGCTACAGCATTATCATGGCAAGCACAGAATATCAAACTGATGATCTTGCCACTCACCTCTCACACCACAGATTGACGAAGCACACGAGCGAAGTCTATATACCGATCTGCTTCTTGGAGTTCTGAAAAAGTCTAGCTATTTCTCTCAACTGTGATTGTACGCTGACGTTCCTGGTACGGTAGGATTAGGCGCAAGCGTGCATCACTTCGCATCATTGTGTCCTCTGCTACACTCGACGCCAAGTCATTCTATGACTACTTTTGTTCAGAATCGTCGCCGAACGAAGCTACGATTGTCAGCTTAGAGGGGAGAATGTACCCAGTAGAGATCGCCTATCTCGAGGAGCCAGTCTCGGATTATGTCAGAATGGCTGTCGAAGTCGCCTGGAACATTAACATTCAGGTGTGAATTCTGGTCTACAGGCTAGAGTTGCATGGCTCATTTTGAGAAGCATGGCCCTGGGGATATACTTGTTTTTCTGACGGGTCGTGATGATATCCAGCGGTATCTGGAGGAGCTCACAGAGCTTTTTCCTGAGTGCGCAGCTCCCATATTACTCGTTTCTCCAAAGCTAAATATTGTTCTTTGCTCGTAGTCTGCCGCGTGGTGCCCCACAGATAGTTCCGCTAGCGTTGCACTCTGGTCTTAGCGCCGAAGAGCAGCTTCAAGTGTTCAGCCAAGCACAGCCGAAGAACCGTAAGGTCATCGCGGCCACCAACATTGCGGAAGTGAGTGCTTTGTTCCGTCCGATGATACAAAGCAACATTCATGAGGTATCTTCCTAGGCAAGTGTCACCATTGACGGAGTGAAATTTGTAGTTGATTGTGGGTTCGTTAAGGTATGGCGGCTTAGTCTTAGATAACCGCATCACTCTCAACCATTCTAGACAAGGTATTACAATCCGACATCCCGCCTTTCATCGCTTTCCACCGTTCCGGTTTCCGTAGCTTCAGCCACGCAAAGAGCTGGTCGCGCAGGTCGCACCTCACCCGGCATATGTTTTAGGTTGTATCCAGAATCCTCTTTGCCGTCTCTTCCGGCAACTACTCCCCCCGATATTACTCGTAGTGATATGACGACGCCTATTCTCCAACTCAAATCACTTGGGATCGATGACCTCATGAAATTTGAGTGGATCTCGCCCCCCCCTGCTGAGAGTGTCCTTCGTGCGCTGGAAGACTTGGTAGTAACTGGTATGGTGGGAGAAGATGGAAGATTGACTGCCCTGGGTCAACAGGTCGCAGAGTGTCCTATTGAACTCCGCATCGCCCGCATGGTGAATCAGTATCCTCTCGATTTTGAATGTCCCTAAACTATCCTTAGCTATTTACCTCCAAAGACTTCCGCTGTGGGGAAGAAATTCTAACCATCGCGGCTATGATTTCCGTCCAGGTACAGTCGAATTCCACTACTGCCAGTCCTTTTTTGATGCCCATCGAACACAGGATGTATTCATCATACCAGATGGAGCACCAGGTGCCCTTGCTGAATTGGAAAGGCGGAAATTTACCGCTGAAGAAGGTGTAAGTATTCACTTGTTTCTGCTCGATCAATTAACAAAGACTTATATCTGAAGGATCATCTCACACTTCTGAATGGTGTGTATATGTTCAATGAGTGTTGTACTGAACTCAGAGAAGATAGCATACAACGCATTCACAAGATATGGGCGGTCTTCATCCTGGTGCAAGGCTCATGCACTCAACTTTCGGGCGATGTCCAGAGCGGTGTCCATCCGCTCTCAGCTGAAAAAGTACATGGTACGGTTTAATCTACCCACACAAAGTTGTGAGGGTGATGCCAAACGACTCCGCCAATGCCTTGTAAACGGATACTGGCGGAATGGAGCGCGATGGATGGCAGATGGAACATATCGCTCGGTTCAGAATGAGCAAGTAGGTGCCGACTTATTTATGGGTAGTAGGTTTCTAACCTCTCGTAGATCTTACATATTCATCCAACGTCCGTTTTGTTCACCCGAAAGCCTCGCTCCGGATGGGTAATCTTTCACGAGCTAGAAGAGACCAAAAAGACTCAGTAAGCCATCTCGTGAAAGAAATCACCGAACTAATTAATGATATCTGACACAGGATTAGGCTGATCACTGAAATCGAGCCTGACTGGTAAGCATTGTCTATATAGCTATGTGCTCCCCTCACTTCACTCGTCGGCTGTAGGCTTCTTGAGTATGGTCACAAGTATCAAAGTCGACATATACCTTAGGTGACTTTTGGTTCTATGGATTATACAAGTAGTCTACAAACAATTTGATAAGTACAAGGTGGACTACGGGCAGGTTGGGCCAAATAAAGGACATCAAACCTTGAGTTTCTGCACCGTGACATACCATGACTCGGCGGAGTCATACTAGATACTCACGAGCTCTTCCTCCAGCGTCAGTGAATTTGTGCAGACTCGAATATGGGTGCAAGCCAGTCCAAAGCTGACACACACCCAAAGGTCTTCCATCCCCAAACACTCATAGAGGTGAGCAGGTTGCTCGTTGACTGGGCACAGTTTACCCACGCCTAGTACATACCAGATTTCCGAGGACGTGGTGCACAATCTTTCCAAACGTCAAACGTCGGAGGAAACAACACCAGAACGACGACTTGTGGTCGACTCTCATATACGGGATGAAATCCACCGTGCGCTGGAGAAAGAGAACCTGGATCGGGAACTGAGCATGGTCAAAGACGAGGATACTCATGGTGACATCAAAAACAGTGTCGCGTTAATCGGTGACCTGGAGGAAATAAAGTCTAAGGTTGACCGCTTTCAAACACGTCGCCAACTTGACAATTTTCCTGCTGTCAAAGAGACTGGCGAAGCTGTTGCCTCATGCTACAAGTACGTTTGATCGTTCCTACTGGGTTATGTTCTGAGTCAAGATCCCTAGGTTGAATGGAACGACACCTCTACATTGCTGGAGAGAAGTTGCTCACTTCCGAGCCGCCGTGGCAGATGCTGAAACTGTGAGGACCGGATCCGTCTGTATTTTCCTTGAATTTGACGTGTTCTGCAGCAATACCTAGCCTCGTTACGATAATACCTTCGTCGCGAGAAGGAAGCACCTTCTTTCAGCGCCTCTAGCCAGTCTCGATGGAAGCATCCCATTCTGTTAAGCTGGTCTGGTATACACCAGAGTGCTGTGTAGATGTCGAAGAGATATCACAGTTTGACAGGTCAACCAGTCTCAGTAGAGTATAGACGTAATGCTATCAAGTCATTGAATTCTCCAGACTCCCGCCCAAGGAATTCGACCTAACCATGCTCAGTGGATGCCTTGTATGGATAGCTGGGTCCGGTACGCTTGTTCCTTAAGGTCGGAGATGAGCACTCTCCGATAGCGCAGCAGCTCGTCGCGATCACAGCTTCCCAGCACACACTCGCCTCCTTGATGGATCTCGTTCTTAACATAGATGATTGCACCCATACGCTGTTACACATGTGTGTACGGTCACGAGGGACACACTGGGACACACCGCCTTCAATGAGTCTGCCCATTGTCCACGCCCTACGACTTATTTTTATGGATACCATAGTTAGCTGAATTAATTTGATGCATCGCCTTTCCGAATCAGGAAATGAGCGGTTTGAAGTCGGACAATCAAGTGATTGCCGAGCTCGGCAACCTATGCCCGGCTTTTTATTTACAACAGATTCCACTACTACTCATCTCATCCCCGCCTTTCTTTCCTTCATCGATATCAGAGGTCGTCCTGCTGCTCTACTTTTCGAATCCGCGTCTTACACTTTCTGTTACAACTCTACTCGCTTCAGGACCCTCACTTCCCTCGAATTCGCTCTCCCTGATTCATCTTCATTTTAACCCTTAATTTAACCGACCTTCCCCGGTTGATAAACTGACGCCGAGTCACCGTTAACGTTGATAACCGTGCCCTCCTAGCATCTCTGTGCCTAGCCATAATGCAGGCCCCTGCAGAGCTTGGGGATATACAGTCTTCAAAATTGGTGTAAGATGCAATACCCTACTCGCCTCCAGTCGACTTACATGTATCCCACACAGGCACAAACCACCTGTCGTCAGAAACCCTCGAGCTTGTACGGTATGCCGTGCGGCCAAGGTATGTTCTGTAAGAATCCTTACATTCTCCAAGCTCACAGCCATTAGATGAAGTGTGTTGGGGCCGAGGATGGCCAGAAACCGTGCCAGAGGTGTAAGAGGACCAACGTTGAGTATGTGGAATGCAGTGCCATTTCACACCGTGATCATCACGTCGCTACTATTACAGATGCATCTTCGAGAAACATCGGCGTGGTCGCAAGCCTGGGTCCAAGTATGCGAATTCTCCTCCTCAAGCGTCGGCCGATCCGTCTGACCTATCTTCACCTAGACTATCGGAGGCGTCGAAGATGCTCCGACGTCTGGAAAAAGGGTTAAACTCTGCGAAGCTCAAGGCGAACGAAACGTCAATGTCCTCTGTGTTCCCTCCTGTCGATCCCCACTCTCCCCAAGCAGAAAGTCAATTCGGCACGATCATTCGACCTGTCGACCAATACAATACTGCAGGTAATGGTGGAACTTCCCGTTCTCTGCTCCGACTTACGTTTCCTTTGTGTATCTGGCCCTTCAGCTTCTGGTCGACCCTCAGATGGTGACGACGAGGATGACCGAAGTGACGAAAAATTTCCTGCGAAGCTCATTCGCAAAGAAAACTCATTTTTTCGAACCATTCTAAACCCCGAGCACAAGTCACCTTACCCCGTTGTAACGCCCCAGATGTCGCTTCGCGACTTAGATAACTCACAACAGCTACGACCTGCTCCTCTCCCGACTGGATATCAGGATCCGATCACAGCTGGTCTTGTCACAGAGGACAAAGCGAAGATGCTCTTCGATGCCATCTTTTTGCGGCTCAATCCATTTATCAATCTATTTGACCCGCAGTTGCACACGGTCCACTATGTGCGCTCTAAATGTCCCTTTTTATTTACCACCCTCATTGCTGCTGGGTGTAAATTTTTCGAGCCGAGTCTTTATAAGGACTGTCTTCACTTGTCACATGAACTAGCAGTGCGTGCATTTGCGGAAGGTTGGAAGCGAGTCGAGGTGGTCCAAGCATTCGCGTGCTTGACGTATTGGAGAGAACAAGATGACAACGTACGTTTAACGAATTCATCCTCACCCATGAGTGTTGTTTATGACATACTTGCAGCGTACATGGATGTACATTGGTTATGTGTGGCAAGCGCTTCTTGACAATGTTCTGATTGCTAACACTATTGACAGGCATGCCGAATGGCTGTTGAATTGGGTCTGAATCGCTTCGTGGCGAAACCGCCCGCAAATGAAACAGAATTTCAGTTGCTTGAACGACGAAACCGCGAAAGAACATATCTTGTGCTATTTGTTCATGACCGGAGCCTCAGCATGCAAACCGGGCGCCATTGGATGCTTCCTGAGGTGCACGGCTTGAAACCCCAAAATTGACCGTTGGCTTACTTGCTTCCAGGATGATTTTATCAGAAACGCAGAAACTTGGCATGAAAGAGGTGGTTCTCCAATCCGATGCGAGGACGTTATTGTCGCCGCATTCATACAATTGCGGAGAATTGCTGTATGTATGGCCATCTCAGGACTGTAATTGTAGCTGAGACCTCTCTTGTAGGCGGAAACCACTGACATGTTGCACACCAACCGAAGCCTCCTTGATAGCGGAAACGGTCAGATTAACATTGACATGGCGCTCAAGCTTGAATATGCAAATGCTAAGTCACAACAATGGACAACAAAATGGGACCACGAAATGCGGAGGGGTAGGGTCACTTTTGCATCCGCCTAACATGCTTGACTTCCTCTGTAGCAAATGGCGAATCCTTCCACTTTTCGTTCCTCAAATTTTTCTGCCTGTACACTAGTTTGTTTTTGAATAGTTTTGGTGTACAAGCTGATGCTCCTCCCGTCAGTAATTATTGTCAACATGCCGTATTTCCTACTAACAGTATCATTTCAGGAAAACCGTACGAACAGCCACTTGCGAGCCCTGTCAACATGCTTTGAGCATGCACTTAACGTCCTTCAGATTGCTTCGAAGGACTTCAGGGATCTTGGCGTTCTGGTATCTAGTCTAGATGCGTTTAATGCCCTGACATTTGTGCTCACTGTTTCCCTTAGAGGTATGGTCAAGAAACTACATCCGTGATGACAGCTTATTCCGCAATCTTCCTTTTGAAGGTATGATGTTTGTCCTTGGTAAATTCCCTGCTCATGGCTTTTCAGATGCTGCGAAGTTCAGATGCGCACCCAGGTTTGCAATCGGAGTTACCTGAGGGTGCAGCGCGGGAAATACACGGGACGATCATAAGAACGGCCGAAGCGTACAATGAAGCTGCCCATTTCTCTCCCACTTCATCGTCTTCGGCGGCATATCATGCTCGTTTTTTGTGGCATCTCATTCACATGCACCGCACGCGTCCAAGCGCTGCGAGGGATCGCTCACATTCTGACCCTGCCCTTGACGATTCTGTTCAGAGTATGCTTTTCGTTTTCTCGCAGCTAATCACTGCTAACAGTAACTAGCAGGAGAACAGGCGTCGCCATCCCAGACGCCGCCTTCGCCACCTGAAGGTGCTCGGAATCTCTCGTCTCAACATGTCAATTATTCTGTGCCGGGTCCGCAAGAAAGCTATCAGTTGAATGGGAGTGGGATCATATATGGCCTAACTACTCGTCTATCTTATCCACCTCCTGCGGCCCCGCCGATCGGTGAATACACGTCAGCAGACTTCAACTACTATCGCACAATGCTCTTTGACCTTGGATTCGGTGGCGTAGAACATTATGTCCCACCAACGAACGATGGCTTGCGTAACATTACGTATGGTGAAGGCACGACCGCTCATTATACCCAGTATCCTTATGGTCCCACGCAGACCCTTGGTCAGGCCAGTTTCACGGGGAGCTAGCATTCTCATCACGGCGTTGTTTCATTTGCAATTGTATTTCATAGAGTGTCGGCTACATGCTATACACCTTGGTTTGACATACGCTACCTATGTCGTCATGATTGCTTTTGCTATTCGTCCCCGACAGAAAACACTGCAACTTGTCGACCAAAGGCAATCGCAAGCAACGGTTGGCCATGGACTGCCATGAAGTCGAAGTCTCGGATATGATGTGGACGGGGGGCCACGTTGATGATGCTAGGTTGTGCATGTACATACCCAACATTATGAACATGAAGGACAGCCCCTCTTTTGACGGAATGCGCAGCAATGGCAAAATAATCTGGGTTCGTCGGACACCAGCTGTTGCACGTTGATAAACACTCTAGAATCACAATCGCGAATAAGCACACACCGGAAAGCATGACCACCGTCAGGGAAACTGACTCCGGTATGTATGGGCTTGCCACCACGAAGTTTCGACATGTCCCAAATTGCGAAGCGTGATCCATAGGTTGCTCCCACTCTACAGAGGCATCCATTACGACAAACGCATTGCAGTCGAGGATACGCACTCACATATTGACATTGTCACGGCGCCATGCAGCGAATCCTGTGCACTGAGACGACGTTCCGATAAGCGAGCATGTCAGAGAGTGTGGCTCAACAAGCTCGACCAATGTCGAGTGTCTCCAGCTTCCTTGTTCGGTCAAGGCAGGATCGGTCCGCCAGTCCGTTAGAAAGACAGAGCCGCGACAGTCAGAAACAAGGAATTCCTTGCTGCTTGTGGGATGCGAACTAACCGATGTCAAGGGGTGTGGAAAAGCGATCACATAGGCAGTGGGCTGAGGTCGGGGGTTGGTTGGGGAAGAAGCGCGGTCACCGTGTGTTTCTGGAGAAGGGACTCCGGAAGAAATATCGAGAGTTGGATGGAGATCCCACACCATGAGCATTTTGTCGTCTACATGCACCCGCGTCATTTATCGACCAGCTAGCTCTCAAACAGTTTCGAGTGACGTACCTGAGACGGAAGCAACATAGCGTGCGTTATCCTGGTCACGACCTCCACAAAAACACAAATCATTCACTTTGCCATGGTGCCCACTCAGACCACCGCCGAAAGGGAATATGTGTTCGTTTGAGGACGCAGACTTTGTAAGGAGGTGCAAGCCAAAGTCTATCCCTGCGGCTGCAATCCTGCGCATCGGTGATTAATCATACGCTTCCAATGAGAGTGACGTTCAGACGAACTCGATGAGCCAGCCATCGCTGGTGCTGGGTGACAGTGTGCAAGGGGACCAGGCTAACGCAGTTACTCTAGTACCAATGTGGAACGAAGCCAATCTCCTGGCTGCAGTTGCGCTCTGGGATATGATTTTCAGTGATAGCGCATACGGAGTACAACAGAGATGGGCTGACTGACTATCTGGTAAACTTCGACAGAATGCTCACCTCCGAAGGCCAACAGGTCGGATCCGTCCTCGTGGTAACACGACCGCACCACATACACATCCGAACCATGGTCTATTTTGAAGACGCCTGTATCCATGGCTATCAACTGTTTTGCTGGAGGGAAAGATTTGCACAGAATGTGGTGATGAAACAAGCTGTGAATTTCGCTTGATCTGCTCAGGCTGTTGGTGTGGTGTTCAACTGTTGCTAGTTGGATCTCACCGGTCACCATCCACGAGTCGTATGCCTTCCGCATCTGCTCGGAAAGGTCCAAATCCGTTCCTCTTCCTCGGATTATTCCTGGTATCTAGTGGAACTTTCTTCCTCATCTCGAAACACAGAGAAGCAACACATCCAGCTTCTAAGCAACCCTTACAACACGCTCACCCCCTCATTCCACCCCGACAAGACCATCAAGGCTCACGTTAAAAAATCCCGCAATTGATATCGACGAACAATGTCATCAATCGTGGATGGTGTTACAGAACCTGCGTTCGACTCCAAGGTCACCGTGATCTACGTGCTCGGAGGGCCCGGCGCAGGAAAGTCGATGCGAGTTGCATGTGTTTCATGTGTTGACATTTGTGCAGGCAAAGGAACTCAGTGTAACAGACTCGTAGAGGACTTCAATTTCAGTCATCTGTCTGGTAAATTATCGCTTCACGCTCACTCTGCTTGCACTTCCCAACCTGGTTGCCCGTAGCTGGCGATCTCTTGCGTGCTGAGCAGAATCGGGAAGGCTCGCAGTACGGCGATTTGATTCGAACGTGTATCCGCGGAGGCACTATTGTTCCCATGGAGGTCACCATTAAGCTCCTTGAGAATGCCATGACTGCAGAACTGCAGATCCACTCCGGTCCTGGATGGACAGACGGAAAAGGACGTTTCCTCATCGATGGCTTCCCCCGCAAAATGGATCAAGCAATAAAGTTCGACGAGACGGTACGTTGCTCATTCACAGTCTGTTTTAGTTGCTGATCCCTTCCGGGAAGGTTTGCATTCCATCACAAGTCTTGGTTTTTGAGGCCGACCAGGACGTAATGATTCGCCGGATTTTGGAGCGCGGTAAGACTAGCGGACGGGAAGACGACAATATCGAAAGTTTGAGAAAACGTTTCCGTACGTGGATTTCCTCGGAGGCGCGAACTTGTCTAAGGTTGACTTTAGAAACTCATGACGAGCTCGCTGAACCTATCATCAAACGTTACGAAGAGCAAGGCAAGGTCGTAAAGGTATGCATTCGAGGCTACAATAAATCTTATCTTATCATTGCTTGCAGATCAACAGCAATCAGTCTATTGAGCAGTGTCACAAAGAAGCCAGTGCCGCAGTTATCAAAGTCTTGGTCTGACCCCGTTTCCTAGTATACCCAGTTACTCTGGTACTGCTAGACCCAGGATAAGTAGGATATTAGACGTGAACACAAAGCCTTCTGTTGTGAGTTGGTAATGCTGCTCTGCAAACAGCGCGACCCCTGTGCTCTATCGTGAATATGGCCCCATCTGAGCAGAGCAAATGCGCCTTATCGTCGATCTCATTCTGGCAGAGCGTCAATGAGTAATACGATGACTGCAGCAAGAGTAACAAACGGGTATCCATTCCCAACCGCCACATCTGAAGCATTCGACGACCGTTTTGCCGTTACCGTTCTCCGTGATGTCCCCATTCTCTGAATAACGCAGATTTAAGTGGTTCCCGTCCTGATACGCCGCGGTGAGGACTGCAACGAGAGTTTGCGCGAATTTCTCTCTTGCTTGTGGGGTGTCCGTAGTGAAGGTTGGATCACGTTGGGGGCGGACTATGACAATGTCCATCGAAAGGTTCTCTGGTGGTCTCTTCGACAACATAGGGCTGATGCGGAATTCAGGCTCCAACCGATCAACATTCACGGTGGATACGAAGTAGGCGAATGGGCCATGCAGATCAAATGTGGAATTTCCCTCGTCGCAGTCGCGATAGGGAACAAAGTCACCCCTTCGCGGATCATAGATATGGACGTCACCAAGTGATGGCACAGGCAAGAGGGTGACGTGACTGGAGTACCATCTGGTGATGTTCTGTTGCGCCGCGACTTTGAATCGTTCGATTCCAGGCATTTCCTTGCGCAACTGCTCTGAATCTTGAAGAATGGCTGCGTGTAGAGCTGTGGAGGTAACAACAGTCGACACTACAGGGCGGGAATTGCCCTGATCATGATGTACGCCAGAATATGACGTGAAGGCAAGAGTCAGAGGCCTAGGCGGCGTTGAGGATTCGACTCGGAGAAAAGCCTCCAGCGACCGTAATCTATAGGTATGCGTGTCTTGGGCTGGAGTGGGCCTGAATAAGGAGGAATACAGAGCATTCGCTGTTCCACATGGCACGAGTACGAAATTGATTGCGAAGGAAGGGTTGTTCTCGCGAACACCCCTGACAGTGGCACAGGCAAGATGGTCAACTATTTCGTGGAGAGTGCCATCTCCAGAGCCAAGCACGATGGTAATATCCCCCTCGTGTTTCTCGAGGAAATTGAGCACCTCTATGCCCGCGTGACCGGGCGCATTGGTGCAAATGATCTGTGTGGGGATTACATTCGCATGGTGGAGACGGGGAATGACGTGGAGATCGAAAAACTGTTCCGCCGTGGAGTCACCACAGACTGGATTGCAAATGACGAGGACTCGGAGAGACATGCCTGTATACGAATGCATGTTAGCTGAGATTCAGATCATATGATCAAGCTCACGCTGCCAATGATGTCGATGAGATGATGGATCAGGTGGTGCGTGGCTCTCTGTCACAGTAGCTCAAATCCGCAGAGTGTGTTGGATTTGGCTGTTCCACTAACGGATAAACCAACTGGATATCATCCAATCATCTGATCAGTAAGTAGGTACAAGTTACTGTACTAATTGGTTTGTTTCCGAAAAGCCGCCGAGTCTGATGCTCTCTCTCTTTCGTCGTGCCCCGTCAAGCAGATTGTCTTTCATCCGCCTCGGCCATCGAACCATGTCCTCCGTCTCCGTTCCCGAGTTCAAGCCATTCAGACTGGCGCTCATCCAGCTAGGCAGCCCCTCTCATGGCATAGAAAACCCCACTGAAACCGAGATCAAGCAAGCGAACCTGGAGCATGCTCGAGATATGATCAACAAGGCTGCCAAGCACTCCAGCGGGAAGCCAGACCTAGTCGTATTACCTGTAAGCAGCTTACGAGCTGGACTTCATTTGTCTTCACCATCCTCACATCTGTCAGGAATGCTTTAACTCGCCCTATGGTCATGTGCACTTCCCCGTATACGCCGAAACTATCGGTTATACATCAGAGCAAGAATATGACATTGAGAAATCTCAGAGTCGAAGCATAAAGATGCTTTCGGAGGCAGCATTAGAGAACCGTGTCTGGCTTATTGGAGGTATTCTAGTCGGAGCGATCCAGGTGGCCGACGGTTCATTTGATAACACCCAGGTTCTGTTCCCGAAAGGGATGCAGTTACAGGCAAAGTGTATAACACCTGCCCAGTATTTTCACCGCAGGGTAGGAGGATTATACCCCGCCGTCGGCCCCGCTCACGCTATCTATAGGAAAGCTCGTGGCGATACATCGCAAAGTCCACCTGTTCGACATTGATGTTCCAGGAAAAATCAAATTTAAAGTGTGTTCGCTGCTTTCTCGACTTTGGATTGGTATTTGATTGTGTAGGAAAGCGAAACGCTGACTGGCGGCTCGAGTACCACATTCTTTGATACGGGTAAGACCATCAAATTGTTACGTGGCCAAGCTGACAGCCCACAATAGATTTCGCTCGGATTGGCTTAGGGATATGCTATGACGTGCGCTTCCCAGAGCTGGCCATGATCGCAGCACGTAAAGGTGAGAAACTGAGCATGGAATTGCTGTGCTCCACTCATCCATTGTTTGACAGGATGTCAGGTACTCATCTACCCTTCGGCATTCAATACGACGACGGGGCCCCTTCACTGGGAGTTGCTCCAGCGTGCTCGGTAGGTCGGCAAAACAGACGTGAATAAGTTGATCCTAAGTTTTGCTATGTAGCGCTGTAGACAATCAAGTGTACTTCTCGATGTGTAGCCCTGCACGAGATCCCAAAGCAAGCTACCAAGCGGTGAGTGTTTGAAATCGATGATTTGGACTTTGACGGTTATGCCTGGCAGTACGGACATTCTATGGTGGTTGATCCGTTGTGAGTACCCACCGCAAGGAGCAATTACAAAATGGCTGATTTGAGACAGTGGGAAAGTGCTCCATCAAGCCGAGGAGCACGAGGACACCCTCTTTTTCGATATCGGTGAGATGATCCAGATCTCCTGGCTGCGGGTGGCACAAGTACTCAAAGAATGTTTGCAGACCCTCAGGTATTCCATAGCGCGAGGGCCGGTATTCCTGTGACTACGCAGAGACGGTTCGATGTCTATTCGAATGTCAGCACTAGTCAGTAGTTTGGGTGTAGTGTAAATGTTTGTTATAGCTCACAGCGCTCCGCTCTGACAAAGCCTTAACACTGGATTCTGGATTCAGCTGAATGATCGCCTTCCTAAAACGGATGCGCAGAAAATTCCAAGCCATTCCCTAACGTTCCACAGCTTTCCACAGCAGAGAGGCTTGCAGAACCTAAAGAGGCCTGACCCGTCGTTCCCCAGTCTGCCAGTTCCATTCTATCACATCCATCATGGTCAGAGAAACGTGAGTCAATCGCACCGTCGCTCTCAATCCACGCCGACCTCTCTTCTATTCAGGAAATATTACGATCTCCTCGAGGTATCTCCCGACGCCTCTGAGAGCGACCTCAAAAAAGCGTACAGAAAGAAGTCAGCTCTTTTTCGCTTTCTCCCTCACCATAGCCTTATACTTGCTTAGAGCTTTGCGACTGCACCCGGACAAGGGTGGTGACCCTGAGTTATTCAAGGAGGTGACACATGCGTATGTTCGCCTTCTGTTGTTGTCCTTCGCCCATTGACGCAACTACCTAGATATGAAGTTCTGGCAGATCCAGAGAAACGTAGTGTATACGATGCGCGCGGTGAGGCAGGTCTCTCCGAGCAAGGTGGTATGGGTGGCATGGATCCCCAGGTTCGTCGCCTTTCTACAACTTCATTATCTCGTCTTCATCCAACTCCGCACTCCAGGATCTCTTCAGTCATCTCTTTGGCGGTGGCGGCGGCGGCTTCTTCGGCGGTGGCGGCGGCCGGTCACAAGGCGTTCGCAAAACAAAAGACCTTGTACACCGAGTCCAGGTTTCTCTCGAGGATCTCTACAAGGGCAAGACCACCAAGCTCGCTCTCACACGAAACGCTCTTTGTTCAAAGTGTAATGGCAAGGGTGGCAAAGATGGTGCTGTCCGAGCCTGCGGATCGTGTAATGGTCGTGGGATCAAGATTACGCTCCGCCAAATGGGTCCTATGATCCAGCAAATACAGTCTAGTTGTGACGAATGCAACGGAACGGGAGAGGTCATCAACCCCAAGGATCGTTGCTCAAATTGCAAGGGCAAGAAGGTCCTGCCGGAGAAGAAGATACTAGAGGTTCATATAGACAAGGGCATGAAGGGTGGTCAGACCATTACCTTCGCAGGCGAAAGCGATCAATCACCAAGCGCCCAATCCGGAGATGTTGTGATCGTCATAGAAGAGAAGCCCCACGAGAAGTTCAAGCGTCAAGACAACAATCTTATCATTGAACTCGAGATCGACCTCCTTACTGCCCTTGCTGGTGGTGAGGTCGTGATCAAACATCTTGATGATCGCGCGTTGCTCATCCGATTTTTGCCTGGGGATGTTGTTAAAAACGGTTCGTTTCACATCTTCATCGTCGGCCGCTTCTGCTCTTTTGACTCCAAGTTCTATATTAGATTCTGTCAAAGTTATCCGGTCACAAGGCATGCCGTCCCAACGGCATCATGAACCCGGTGATCTCTACGTCAAGTTCACAGTTAAATTCCCCGATACCATCGATCCATCCAAAGCTCATCTGCTTGAGCAAGCTCTCCCGTCTCGCGCTGCTGTGCAGAGCTTCCCAAAGAACATCCACTTGGAAGAGGTGGACCTCGAGGAGCCCGATGCACGGTCAAGAGCTAACGCCATGGCGGAAGATGCGATGGATGAGGACCATGAAGGCGAGCCTAGGGTACAATGTGCAAATCAGTAGTTTTTAGTACTGGTTGCTGGACACTCGTCATTTGATATTTGTAACAATGACACCTGTCTCCATAGATCCACGTACATCTGTTGCTACATTCATCGTAACTTAATTATCACGCATGAAGGAACTTGGTGCGATATATGGCAGAACAATCGAGTCATCATGCGGCATCCCAGCGGGTCTGAGGTGGCTTGGGTGAGAAGAGTACAGCAGCCATGCAAATGCTTTACCTCGGGATTAAGTTTGAACTTCTCGTATGCCTCGCGACTGAAGAAACTGACCTCGCTCTCGTTTTCTAAACACACGGAGTCAATGAAGGCAAAGCACAACAGTTTCAATACTTACCGAGATCAACATTTGCCAGGATTTTGCTGTCTTCATTACAAATCCATTCATCGTGGTCCAAGTTGATGATCAGATTTGTTGTCTTAAAGGATTGGATCAGAGTCGAATGGTAGTTCCAGCATCGATGCGTTTGGCTTACCTTTGCGCCATGTGCCTTTGTGTAGAGTTTAATAGTATCTAGCTCGCAATGAGGCGATGAAAGCCGACATGGTCAATGGCTACGCTGCAGACCTAGAACAGTATTGCGATAGGGACGCCACGCAGATCCTGTCTGGATAGCTGAGTGGGAGGAGAGATTGGATCTAGACCGATACTGGAATGGCGATAACGATGTACCTTTGCGGACGATTTCCTTCAATTCTCCAATTGTGGTGGTCTCGAGGTTGAGTTTGTGGAGGACGAGGCTGCGTTCCGTTCGATATTCGAAGGACTTGATCACGCGGACGGTGATTGTAGCCTCTGTTCGTGGGAGTGCTTCGTTCGTGAGTACATCA